>JBBYHK010124049.1:5736-38836 GCA_038382065.1 Adansonia grandidieri | reverse complement strand
TTGATAAATGATAAAAATGCAAATGCGGGTGACAATTGTATACTCATTGTCACCTACATAATTATGGTGATTAAGAGTAAAGGTTAGGAATGTTTCCCCAAGTGACCCTATTCTCTAGGTATTCTAGCAGGGTTCTGGTATGGTTTGACATGGTTTAGCTTGTAGGGCTCACTATATAAGGTTTAAGTTGACGCCTAAAAAGGTATCCAAATTGCTCCTCAGTTTGAAAAGGATAATCGAGAGACCCCGATCCTAGACCTATCGCGGGTTTGGCGGAATAGGTTTGATCCGTTGGATGTATTTCCCTATGCAAATGCGGAGGTTACTCATGAGAGACATAGGTAATTTACATCCAATAAGTTATTGCCATGCCTATGCGAAGGGTTACTCACGAAGGCAAATAGCTCACTTTCTCCTAATGATTGGGTTATAAACACACCATGGAGTTTGGTGGGATACTAATGCACATGCAAGTGCGTGGTGTGTGATCAGGAAATGATCAAAGCTTTTTGTTTACCTTCGTATTACCATTTTTATTAAACTGATGGTTATTCAAAACTAAGACAATCCTGACAATCATGCCAAACAAAAGATTAGTTGATAAAATGAAAAAAGAAAGGTCATAGTTAAATAATCATCAAAGATCGAAAGAACCGGGAACCTAGCAAGACACGGCTAGTTATTGGCCTAACTCTTTATACTGTCCCCAGTGGAGTAGCCAAAGCTATCGCAACGTACCCCGAGGTAGATCCTCACAAATTTATGAGTGCGTACGACTTAAAATATTTTTCTGACTTGGAAATGTCTTCTTGACCGAGACTTTTCTTTGGCGATGTGATAACAACGAGAATGTATAGATTCTCGACATGTGGTACTGTGAAAAGGACCATAAGATGAATTGTTCATCTTATTGGTCTCAGATGACCATCATGAAGTGGCCAATGCTTAGAGTTGCCATCGATCATTTAGGGCTAGGCATGATCGGATGACTATTGAAACCTATATTTTGAGTTACGAAACTCAAAACATCGATCCCATGGTCTACGTAGTACAAAATTCATCGTTGGGATCGGGAGTTGGTTACGCACGATGAGGTATGAACCTCTTCACGACGCTTTAAATCGGTACCTTACTAGCTATGTCTTATCTCAGTTTTGATTCTTTCAATCTTAACTCGTCATTATTTCAATATAACCCTTTTTATGCATGAATCTTATAGAAATACAAATCCATGTTTTAATGAAAAAGATTTAATCTCATATACGCCCTAGAGAGATGGGGAATATAGAGATTTTCAATAAAATGACCTATGGATTTTACATTGAAAATGGAATGTTCCACTTTGGGCACTAGAGAGATACCCACGTGGAGCATTACCTTTAATTTTATTTGAAATGTTTTGAAAACATGAATGCAAATAATCATCACAAAGAAATCATGTTAGTAAGGTAACAACTGAAGTAACATAACATGGATCATTCAATGCAATGATAACGAAAAGGAATGGACTATTGGCATTTATCTCATAATTGGCATCGATTATTTGGGGATAACCGAATCATCAATTTTTGAGATGCATTGGGTTTCTTGATTGAGCAAGCTTTATTTGATACATTCATGAAAATCTGAAAAGGAGAAAATTAACTACAGTTGAAAGATAAGGTTGGAGTATCCCTTCAAAATATTGGGGTGGAGTACCCTGGGGAGGACAAATCATTTTAACAAAGGAAGGTTTTTTTTAATCTCGACAATTTTGAAAAATGAGGTGGAGTATCTCCTCGGAAGGGGGGGTTAGAGTATCCCCAAAAGTGACACGTCTGACACTCTTTAGAGAAGTCAAGTTAGAAAACTTAAATTGACAAAACTTTGTGATTTAGAAAACAAGTGAGCATTTTGATGACTTTTGGCAAAAGAAATTATTGTGAATAAGGATGGTAAAATATGTTTATGCCTTGGTACGAGCCTATGGGAGGTCATAGCACGTTCTTAAGTTTGATCAGGGTGATATGGAGACATTCGAATGTCTCGAGACGAAATCCGGGAAAATAACTCAATTTTGACCATGATCGAAAATAGGGGACAGCATCACGCTATCCTGCTTCCCGAATTTATTTGAAATTGGTTTTAAAGGTTTAAAGGGTGGACGAGATACCGCTAAAAACCTGACTTGATGAGGGTCAATCTAACAATATTCCCCATATCCCAAAAAGTCACTTTCCGGGGGAATAAATTTTTAAATTTGGATCAATTTCCCTGCTGGCAAAGTATACGAGAATCAACGCATGTTAAAATTTGAAAAATCATTCCGGACTCATTTGGTATCAAAAAATTACAAGCAATACCTTTCCAAAAAGGGAATTTCATGAATCTTTTAGGAAAAATGTTTGAAAAATTTTAAAAAATCACTTAGTGGGTCTGAATGACCCAACCAGAATACGTGTTTGGATTCCAGAGGTTCTAGACAGTTTGGATTTGAAAAATCATAACTCTCTCATTCGGACTGATCTGGGGATGAACAAGATGTCGTTTTAATGGTATTTTGACACACTTTCAGAGAAAAATATAATAAAACTCATGAAAAATCATTTAGGATTTTAAAGTGATTTTTCAATTTGTAACAGTTGTGCTGCCAGCACGGGACAAAGCAAACAGGGGATAGCTATCATTTTTTTAATGTCTACAGGTCCAAACATGAGTCATTGACGTTCGAATGTCTATGACTGAAGGGAAAGAGTGGCATGAGCATCATGAACTCATTTGCACAGCCTCGGAGTAGTTTAGGATGATGAAATAGCCCGTTGATCATACCACTCAAGGTTTTGACTAAAAAAAAGGCACAAACATTTAGGGAATAATTGTAAGACCATTTTCATTTCAAAATCAGAAGATTTAAGCTTGTTTAACCAAGATTCCAGATCTGGAAAACTTAATTTTCCCTAAGATATTTTGCTAACTTTAAGGAAAATGCTAAGCCCATGCTAATCCTCATTGGTTAAGGTTAACATGTTTGGCTCGGGGGGTTTTGAAAACCAGTTTTGACAGCCATCAAAGATGCATTTTGACAAGGAGAAGACAACAAACACATAAGGGGATGGCACATAACATGAATGGGGATGCTAATTTTACCAATGGTTTAGACAAAGAAAATGTTATGCATTGTGATAAGAAAATGTTATGGATGCTGAAAATGATAATGATTCATGCAAGTTAATGTATAAATGTGTTTGAAATGTGTTAGGCTAATGATTCATACATGGATTAAGGATAACAAGACGCATGGATATGGCCTAAAACGCATAAGCAAGAGGTATCAAACTAATGAGGATGAAATAAGGCATTTTGCACATCAAAGGGGCATTAAGGCATCCAAATCTTAAACTACCACAACCAAAAGCCATAATAATGCATGATAATCCTAAGAGGGTGATGGAAACATGGAGAGCTCACTAAAATGATGAAGATGCTGAAAAACAAAAAATGCAAGTGATAGAGTAAGAAGTTAGACCAACAAAACTTCACTTTTTGGCCAAATAATTGGAGCAGCAGAGATGGCTTAAATTTCCCTCTCTTCCTTGTTGTTAACAAGCAAGAAAAAGAGAGAAACAATGAGGTTTTGGTTCTGGTATGGATAAAGGTGATTTTCAGAATGTATATTGGTTAAAAGTGAGTGTTTTGGGGCTATTTTTGGATGGTGAGTGGAGAGCTACGAGATTTGGTTTTCTTGGTGTAGGAATGTGTTTTGGAAGCTAAAAACTAACTTTTTTAGCTGAGATAGAAGTGGTCCATTTATATCAGCGTTTTGGAGCCAATTTGGAGTGTTTTTTAGTCATTTCTCAAGGGGGCCAAAGTGATGTTAGCATAGTGGCTATAGAGTGGCTGTAGGGAGCAACTTGCTGCCAATGTGATGGGCATAGGGTGGCTAGTTTAAATGCTAAAATGATTTTCCAACAAATAGGGTGGCTGATGGTGATATTGGTTAACAAACTAGGGAGTAGGGTGATTATGTGATATTAACCTTTTTTTGATCCAATTTAGACTTCAAAAAAATGTTATGATTAATTCAAAAGTCTAAGTTCATAATCTGATATGTGTCATAATCTTTCCTGAAACAAAGAAACAAGTTAAAATCGAGTTTTGGATTAATGGTGGATGAGTCAAAAATGCCTGGACCATGAAAATGGCCTACATGTATTGATACATTGCATAATGTATCGATACATTTGGTTCAAAAACCTCGATGGTATCGATACAATGAACATTGTATCGATACAATGATCATTGTATCAATACTATAAACCATTGTATCGATACTATGAACCACTGTATCGATACATGTTGATATGTATCGATACATTTCTTTACATAATACATGTTTTGGTCTTGGCATGGCCTAGTATCGATACATAAGGTCCTGTATCGATACAGAGGCTCATGTATCGATACATCTACATGTTGTATCGATACAAATGGGGACATTTCAAATTTTTGGCACGTTGGAGCATTGTATCGATACATGAGAACCATGTATCAATACATTCAAGTAAAATTGTGAATTTTCTCATATCTTTTATCCCTGGACACCTTAAACTACGTCATTTGATGCCACATCTTTGCATTTACCTTTGGTATGATCCCTAGGCCTTCTTGACCTCCTCGAAATACATTTTTGCTAGGCGACATCGCCCCCTCTCACGTCCATGCTCCAAATTGCTAAAAATTAGCCCCGACAAAATAAGGTGTCTACACCTACCTTACGATAAGATTGCGTGAAAAAATGATAAATTTATGAATGAAATTGTTCGATCTTTCCTAGAAAGTCATCAAATAACAAATATCAAATTAGTGTTCATCGATTCAATTATATAATTTATGCAAGTAGATAAATATCTGCTTAAGGTATATTCGGAAACTTCTATTGAAATAACGAAAAGTATCATAATTCATCAAAATTCTAGGATTTATGGAATGACATCACCTTCTCATTTTGACTTGCAAAAAAAGTTTACTTGATCAAAATCTATGAAAATTCCATCTGATTTCAACCATGAATTTTCCAGTATCAAGGATAATGGATATGTTATCTTCATTATGTTGTTAAAACTTCTTCTTTTAATCGATGATCACCATTCAAAATATCTTTAAATCAAATGAAAGAATAAAATTTAGAGGCACAAATGGGGTGGCATTGCTAAAATTTGTCTTGATGAAATTGATATAACAAAGTAAAGGTTTATCAAGACAATTTTATGTGAATTTTCCTTTTATGGGAATTCCTTGAAAGGCAAACAATCAAGTTATAACATCTTTTTAATCATCAAATACAATAGTCTGACAGGTGTTAAACTAATGCTAGTAAACACCAAGTCTCAAGGGTTTGATTTGAAAGTCCTTTGGTAAGCATCAATTCCCAAGAACGGGCACAAAAGTTTTGAAAGATTATTTTGAAAGGAATTAATGTTTGGCCATTTGACTCAACCCTTTGTTAATATTATGAAATTTTTAAAGGTTAAGGGTGATTACTGAATTAGCAGGAAGGGTTCTCATTAATGGCTATCTTTGTTGGTTTAGGAGCAATTCTAAGGCTTTTAAGCTTGCCCTATTATATTATTAAGGACTCAAAAATCATTCGAAAAGATGAATTTTTTAAAAAGCTTCCTAGGAATAGCTCGACAGCTTAAATACCCATGTGTGATCAAAATGGACTTTATTAGGTACATAATGTAGGTCTAGTATAAGGTTTAGAAAGGAAAGGATAAATAAGCCCAAATTAAGTATTTAAGGGTAATAAAATCAAAGATCATTTTTCTTTAGCCAAACTTGACCTGACATGTCTTCCAAAGCAAAACACATCTACAATTTCTTCATCTACTTTTTGCCTGCTTCATTTTACATTTTGAAATGACTTGAAATTTGAACTTTCTTAATTTATTTTTTACTTTGAAAAACTTGAAATTTGGACTTTTTTCTTTCTTCTTTAACTTTGAATAATTAAACTTAAAACTCAAACTTCCTTGAACTTTGTTTGATTTCTAACTTTGTCATGACAACAAATTTATTCTTCTTGTAACTTTAAGGCAAGATTTGCTCTTTCTGAATTTGAAGCCTTATTTCTTATGCCTTCAGTGTAAAGGGTGATCCTTGATTAGGATTCAAAGAAAGAAAACATATTATCAAGCTCAAAGGGGATTGCAAAGTGATAATTTTCTATATTTGTGAAGGGATAGCGAAAGATGGCTATTTTTCATTTTAAACATAGCCATTTGAACTGGTATGCATTTTGCTAGAAAAAAGGGTTGTTTTCTTTTTGAAATCATTTTGAGCACCTTAATAATATGACATTACACTCAATAAAGGCTTAAGGTATGTCCTTTAATACTATTGGCTTCATAGCCCCCAATGATTGGTTGAGCGTTTAGGAAAAAAATTGGATTGGCTCAGAAAAGATCTTGGATCTCATATGTTATATATCAAGAACTGGTTTGAAAGGATTTTGTTTAAAAGGAAAAGGAGATTTTGGCTCATGTTCACTTTCATTCTTCTTGAATTAAAGATTTGAAAGAGTATCATGAAAATATTGAAATGAGGGAGATCTCGGAATTACCATCATTATTCTAACACATGTCAAACTATTAATATCTAAATCTTTTAGGAGCATAACCTTAGCAAAAAAGATGAATCCAAAAGCTCATGGCATGGCAAGTAACCATCCAAGCAATTTAAGTCAAAATTTACAGCAACCATTAATTCATACTCTGGGTAAATAGGTTTTTAGGCTTTATTAAAATAACAGAGATCATATAATTTTGAACAAGCAAAGGAAAGAACTCAGTGTAGGAAATCAATAGGGCATAATACACCTTCCTCTTTTCATTTCTACTTTTGAGAATTGCCTGGACTATATCTAAGGTTTCTTTCCTTTATAAAACTGTAGATCGAAAAAGTTTGCATGAAAGGCTATAAGGTATAAGGATAAACCTATTGAGGTTGTTGAGCAATGAAAGGTTGGGGGCAAGGACACTATCCGAATTGATTTCCTTGTTTTCTTGACACACTATGATTCTAGCTTCCATCGGTAATGCCTTATTGGCATTTAATAATAAGATGACTCTTTTGTCTCACATATGCTACTTGTTGTCCTTCGATTAGCATGAATATGTATTATGGGACTGGCTCACTAAAGATTGAGTACTTTGAAGTAATTGCCTTTCAACTTGTACTTCCCCGGATCCCTGGTAAAAAGTGTTGGTATGATATAAATTGAGTACTTTAAGGTAATTGCCTTTCAACTGGTACTCCCCAGATCCCTAGCAGAAGTGTTGGTATAATAAAAATTGAGTACCTTGAGGTAATTATAGTTCAACTTGTACTTCCCTGATCCCCAACAGAAGTGTTGGTATGATGCGAGATTGTTTGTAATAATAATAACAATATTTTTGGTCATGGTTTTGCTTTTGTAGGGACCTTTCCTTGTTGTTAAAGTTTAAGACCACTAATTCTTTTTGTGCAACAATTTTTGCATCTGCCTCTTGTGAAAGGGCACCAGTGTTAATGTGGATCACTAGTGTCCACTGACTATTATCTTAAATGTTAACGAATTGCCTTTTAGCTTGTACTTCCCCGGATCCAGTTATGTTTGCATTTCTTCTTGTTGTGTGATATCTTCTATTTAGTGGTTTGTGTTGTTTTGCCTTAAAAATGAAAAAAAAAAAACTTAAATTAATAGACATGAATACACATATATCTTGTTAACATTTATTTTTGTTATCATCCATGTATGTATGTCAATACATGGAAAAATTAATGTATGAATTAATGAATAGCTAAATGAATGAATGAATAAAGGAATGAATAAAGGAATGAATGAATAGAGTAGTATCTGATGAGACAAACTAGATATCAAGCAATAAGGTAAGTATCAACTATGGAGATTATTGCAAAGGCAAGAATCTATAGAATTCAAGACATGATTCTACACTATTGTTTCATCAGCCAAAACCCAGTGATTTATTTATTCGTATTTAGTGTACATTTACAAGATTCAAAAGAACAAGGAATAAAAAGACCACTCTTACAATCCCAGACATTCTTTTTGAACCCTATATTTACAAAACCCTCCATAATCACTTCATTTGCATGCCTTATATTTATCAAGCCCTAAATTTAAAAAGCCTATATTACAAATCCAAACTACCAAAAGGTTGTCTCCATGATCACTTCATTGCCCCAAACATTTTAATGCCTCTAATAACGAGATAGGAGTTGAGCAACAAGATTTGTACATGGTTCAAAATGGTTTATGCCGGTATCAAGTAGCTTTTGAACTTTCTTTATAAAGGTATTTCATGCTTCTATTGAATGTCCTCATATTCTTGCATGGTATTCATAATGTTCATTAATGTTATACCATTCAACATAAGGGGGTTAATATGGATGAAAATATTCAGGAGCAAGAAGTTGATGTTAAAGCAAAAGAGAGTATAGTTCCTTATAAGTTAGTGGGATCGGATCAAATTTGCAATTCTTTCATAATCTTTTCTTGGTATGGTCATCATAAGGTGGCTGCAGAGAACTAGAAAAACTTGTAAGGTTTGAAGGCAGACTAATCCATTCTAGTTCGAAATTAGGTGGCTTTATTTCAATCATGTGCATAGACCAAGGATTGGGATCATTATCTGATGCTTCATCAGTTTTTGAGTCTTTGAGTGTCAAAGGTTGGGTTGAAGGCAATCGTAATCCTTGAGGATCACCAACAAAATCTTTGATGATTTTTTTCACTTTGAATAATTGTTTTTTTATCTCTTGGATCTTCTGTCCCATTCCTCTGACTATTGCTTCCAAAGCACCTAGTCGTGCCTCTAGATTCTGACTTCATTAAATTCATTGAGGATGAGGGCACTCCTACACAAGGTTCTTTTTTCAGACCCTTGACCATTTTTATCAATTTGTCGATTTGTCTTTATGTTCCCCGAACTTCATGACCAAATTCTTCTTGAATGGACTCTAACACGTTGATCTTTGCCCCAATATTACCATCCATGTGGTGATGCTTAGAAATACAATAAATGAAACTATTTAGTATATTTCTAAAATTATGAATGCATGGAAATATTAAGACATGAACCTTGCAAATGTATAAATAAATGCATGAATAAATTTACAAGTGTTTATGGAATAGAAATGTCAAGACAAAAAAATTTCACAATATAATAAATTGATGTAAAGAACATGTAAAAATAAAATGGATAATAGCAACACAACATTTACTTATTAATATCAAGAAAATCAAACTACAAGAGTAAAAGGTTAAAAGTTTTCCCTTATGTGTACCTAATTGGTAATTTCTAGAACCGAGTATGCCTCTAACTAGGTAAGGCCTTTATGGTTTATTACATGAAATTTGAGGTAGATATCTAAATAGGTTCTCGAATAGTTCTCCGAGTTCAGAAAGAACTAACGAGGTACCTTAATCTTTACCCATCATGGGCTTATGTCGAAAAGGGTTCAATTCGAGTGGCTCTAATGCGTACTTTCGACATAAAATACTCGAAAATGGTCTAAAATGACAAACCTAACCCTAATGTGTACTTTTAACATAAAAGTATCCTAGTAATCATATAGAACTTGGTTCTAATACAACATTACGAAAATGCCTTTAGGTATACTTTTGACATAAAAGTATCTTGATTATCCTAAGGACTTGAAAATGATGATAAAATGATGAACCTATTCTAAATATGCACCTTGGGCCTAAAAGCATCTCAGTGAGTATGTAAGATTCAGCTTTAGAAAAAATTACCAAAATATCCTCAAGGTATACCTTTGATATAAAAGTATCCTAATTATCCTAAGGACTTGAAAATGATGAGAAATGAGGAACCTACCTTAAATATATACCTTTGGCCTAAAAGCATCTCAGTGATTACCTAAAACTCTATTCTAAGAAAAATTACCAAAATGCCCTTAGAGTATACTTTTGACATAAAAGTATCCTGATTATCTTAAGGATTTTAATACGATGGGAAATAATTATCTTAGCCTGAATGGAGAAATTAAAATATGAAGATTGACTTAAAAATCAAAAATTACATTTAAGTCTCTAAACTTTTGAAAATTATATTTTGAACCCTAGTGAAAAACCAGAAGGATACAAAAAGTTTTGATTATTTCTATACCCCTACAGAAGACCATAGGAATAATAAAAATATTTTAAAATGACAAAATAACGATTTTACCCCTGAATGTTAAAGTTTGCTAAATGGTCTCGAAACTTTTTCTAATTTTACACTTAGGTGCCTAAATAAAAAAAACCCCATAATAAATCATCACAAAATATGATTAATCATGTAAAAATCAGCTTATAAATCATGAAAAACATTCATATGAAGGTTCTATCAAACAACTTTGACCATAAATAATTTTTTTTTTTGCAAACTAATCCCTACACTATGCAAAATTGCAAAATGACCCCTAAAGTGTGAAAAATACCTAAAACATGTTCAAAAACACATGAATCAATTTTCTCATGGGCCATGAAACCTTCTGCCAAGCCAAAAATAGCCTAAAACAAATTCTACATATTTTACAAATTAATCCCTATATTTACTAATATTATAAAATAACCTAGAAGCAAGAAAAACATGGGAATATGACAAAAATATGCACAAAATCATCATAAAAAAGAACCTATCAAATTCGGCCAAGCCAAAATATCAACCATAAACATGCTTTCACATAAAAAATCAAGAACATAAATAAATATTAATAAACCAAAATAAAATAAAAATGAATATACAAATATACTTAACCATATATTATTGTGAAAAAAAAAAAAAACAACATAAACATCAACATACATATACAATAAGGTTAAATCTCAACAATAACAACATATTGTGCAAGCAAAAATCAAGAAATAACTAAAAAAAACCAACATCAAATATCACAAATATACAAAATCATCATGTTTAGCCTTTCAACATGGAACAAAATCCTTGAGCGTTAACATGGTTTTCAATCATAAATGAGATGAAAAATGAAGAAAAACAAAAAAAAAATAAAGCTTATACGTTGAAAAAAGATTAAAAAACTAAGTAAATATAATTATTTTTAGTGCTTTTTTCATGCCAGATAGCCAAAGCTCATTTCAAATTCATGCTTCCCTTATTTATAGGGAAAGCCTTTGATCTAAGGGCTGAACAAATTACCCTTGGATGAATATTTCTTTTTTTTTTTTGTCTTCTTTTGATTTTTTTTTTACTTAAGTAATAATTAGCTCTTCTAATTGATTTGATTTAGATTGAAAGTGATTTGATGTAAATTTATTGTTTTTATCATTTTGTAGCTTATGTCATCATGACATCATCCATTTCTAGAGATTTTGTGAGATATAAAATTATGCCATAAAAATTAATTAGAAAAACTAATTGTAATTATGTATTTGAAATAAAATTTCATATGATCAATTTAATTTAATCAAACAATAAAAATAATTTTTAATTTATAGTAAAAAATAAAAAATTACAAACTCGTAAAATTTTAAGAGAAAAAACATTACCGAAAAAATTACCATATATAAAAAAATGCAAAACTCATAAAATAAATTAAATTTTTACACATTGATTTGATAGGATTAAACAATAAAATTTTAAAATTTTAAAAATTATGAACTTAAAAAATTATACCGAAAACATTTACGGAGTAGAAAACTCCAAATCTTAAAAACATAAAAATTTTGAAAAAAAATGTAAAACTCATGGAATAAATTGGATTTTGAAAAATTATTTAATGTGAATTAAGTAAAAATATTTGAAGAATTTTAAAAATTATACATTCGAAAAAATCTTCTAAAAAATTTACAAAGTGAAAAACTTCGCATTTTCGGAAAAAAATTTAAAAAAAAAACAAAGCTCATGAAATAAAATAAATTTTGAAAAACTAATTTAATTATTGTTAAACAGAAATATTTAAAGAATTTTGAAGTTCAAACTCAAGAATTTTACAAATAAAGGAAAGCTCGCATTTTAAAATGGAGAAAATTTCAAAGGATTCATTGAAACTTATATAAAATAAATTAAATATACATATTATTCAAACTATTAATTTAAAAATGGTAAAAATAAAAATCCAAAATTTGAAACAAGTGCTTACCAAAAAATTCGTGAGCAAAATACTCATGGTACTGTGAAAAATTCAAAATTAACTAGTAAAATGAATAACCTGACACCTTGTAGTATAAAATGCCAATATGAAATTTTGGTTGAATATTTCTGATTGTTGGATTGCATATCGGCATAAATACCACACTGGTATTGATAAAAATATATGAAGGTTAATTTCCCAAATTTAACAAAAAATTTTGAAAAAAATTTCAAAAAAATTAGAAATTTGACCATGATAACAATTACAAAAATAAATTTCAAATTTTCATAAGCATAAAATTAAAAGTTGATTATTTTACCTTGAAATTTGCTCTTCATGACCTTTGAAATGGTGTTAATTTTGTCATGTGTATCTGTGATCATTTAAACACATAAGGTCTTGAAAATGTATATTCCCGTGAAGAAAATTTACCTCCACTAGGACAAGTGCCTAAATTTATATCTTGGATGTTTTTAGACTAATAAGGAGGGGGCCCAGACAAAATTAAGTGCTAACACGGGCGAAAAGGAATTTGTTACCTTATGCATCTGTCACATCTTTCAAGTTCCAAGAAATTTACTATGCATTGGTCTACTTTTTTCTTTCATATCAGAAGGAATCTCGTACCCCATGCATTTGTTACATCTTTTAGGTTCCAAGAAATTTACTATGCATTAGTCAACTTTTTGCCTTTTGCATCAGAAAGAATCTGATACCCCATGCATTTGTCAAATCTTTCAGGTTCCAAGAAATTTACTATGCATTCTCAACTTTTTTCTTTCTCAAAAGGAACCCAATACCCCATGCATTTGTCACATCTGTTAGGTTCTAAGAAATTCATTATGCATTGCTTAACCTTTTTCTCTCATATCAAAAGGAATTTGATACCTCATGCATTTGTAACATCTGTCAGGTTCAAAAAAATTTACTATGCATTTGTCAACTTTTTTTCTTTCGTATCAAAAGGAACTTCGTACCCTATGCTTTTATCGCATCTATCAGGTTTAAAAAACTTTACTATGCATTAGTCAACTTTTTTTTTCCGTATCAGAAGAAATCCGATACCCCATGCTTTTATCGCATCTGTCAAGTTCCAAAAACTTTAGTATGCATCTTTTTTCAAATAAGATCCATTTTTTTTATTTATAGATAGCTTAATTTTGACCCTAAATTTAGATTTTTAAATAAACTACCATCTAAAAATGATATAAATGATATTAAAACATATTATATAAATGATCATAAATGATAAAAATAGAAATTATACAAAAGATATAAAATACATATTATACAAATGATATAAATAATAAAAAATACATATTAACAAATTAATACACATAAAACTCTATTAACAGGGGGCCCTTGTGCTTAGTGTTGAACAACAATGCAGAGCTCTCCTATTACATGATGGCAATAGTTGTTGTTTAATGTTCTTAGTTTCATCTGTGGTATCTGAGTACGTGTGCTCCGAGTCTGATGTCCTTGGACTCCTGCTATCACCGCCGATACTTCTTATTGAATTGTTTCTTCCTAAGTGGCTTCATCTGCAATATCTGAATTTGGAATTCCACCGCTCATAGACATACCCATATTTGCCATTCATAAAAATGGATTACAACTGCTAGAGGAGCAAGCACCTGTTGCACCATAAATAGGATAGGTACTGATACCACCATGGCTTAAAACTAAGGTAACAAACTCGTACATGCTAGATAGATATGTTGGTTCGCTTCAAAAGTTCAACATTTAAGCTACTTGTTGGTGGCTCCAGCCAATAACACATATCCTCATCATCATCCCCAATGTGATTAAAAGAATGCTGGTGACCAGATGATAATCCAAGATCATGTTCTGGTTCAAGATAACTAAATGACATCTTAGATGCATTAGTATTGTGAATATCTGTCAAAATAGGTTGTCGAGTCCTTTGACTAACTCCCAACAATGGAAAAATAAAAGGTCGACCTTGTTCACAGAACCATCTGGTGGTGTGAAATTGTTGTTCAAAATTTTAAAGCCAAAAGCAATTAGTATATAATAGTCTTTTCAAAACTGGATCTATTTTCTATGCTTTTCGACCTAGTTTTCTACATGATTATCACACATGTCAATTTTGTGAACTTTGTCAAGGTTCACTGGTGTTTGGAGGATTAATTGCTGTATCTCAGATTGGCATAGGACCCTGTCAGCTTGGTGTCTCTCCATAACTTGAAAGCATATCAGTGTCGTATTTGCACGCCATATGTGGCTACTTTTGTTAGCTTCCATTGGGGGGCATCGCAACATGGCCCGGATACGAATCCTAACCAGCTCGACTTAAAATGGCGAATGATCCATTGTTTCTATATAAATATCTATATATACATATATATATATTTCTTTTTATTTCTAGGGGCTTATATCATGATTATTATTCTTTATTTTTTGTACTTGGGGTTGAATTGTCGAGATGAATCACTCACCCAACTTCTCTGAATAGTCGTTATGAAATGACCATTTTTTTCTTAGAGTCGCCACCAATCTGTTTTGGCTAGGTAAGATTGGACACCTGCCAGAGTTTATATTTTAAAGATTATGAAACCCATAAAAGCAAACTCTGAGGTCTACGCTCATATCAAAGAGAGTTTGAAAGGTGTCTAGGAGTCGATTACAATCACAAGTAAGGATTGACCTTCTTGCGATGCCCGACAATTGGTACCTTATTAATCATGTATTAAAATAAATATGATTTTTATTCGGTTTCAATATTTGATATTTAATTATAATTCCCGTAATATTTTATTAGACAAATTTATTATTTTGAGGAAAGTCAGATTTATTAAATTTAGAAATTATAAAATTATTCGTACCCTCCCGGGGCACCAAATGGACACGAAATCTCCATCGTATCCCGCCGGAGAACCATGCAAAATACGAAAGGTTTTATTTTTTAAAATAAAAAAAATCTAGACTTCTTATTTGAAAAGGGTTTCTCACTATTAAAATAATCCATAAATTTTCTCACATACTCTGGTAGGAATCCTACGTATTAATTTAATTAGGAGACATTGCCTTATTTATAAAAATAATTTTATTACTAAAAATATAGACTTTATGACCTAGAAATGACCTGATATGATGGACCTATTCTTAATATGTATTTTTAACATGAAAGTATCTTAGTAATCACATAGGAATTAGTTCTAACATAAAATTACCAAAATGCTCTTAGGGTATACCTTCGACATGAAAGTATTTCAGTAACCCTAAATGACATGAAAATGATTATGGAAGGTTAAACCTATCCTAAATGCATATCTTTAGCATAAAAGCACCCTTTTGACTACCTAGGACTCGATTTTAGCAAAATTACCAAAATATCCCTAAGGTGTACCCTTAACGTGAAAGTATTCCAGTAACCCTAAAGGACATGAAAATGACCTTGGAAAACTAATCCAATCCTAAATATTACCTTTTGCATAAAAGGGTCCCTATAAGCAAAATTACCAAAATGCCCCTAGGGTATACCTTTGACATGAAAGTATCTCGGTAACCCTAGTGGACCTTAAAATGACCTTAGAAGGCTAAACCAATCCTAAAATATTCACCTTTGGCGTAAAAGCGTCCGAGTGAATAAAACTACTAAAATGCTCCTAGGGTGTACCTTCGATATGAAAGTATCCCGGTAACTCTAATGGACCTTAAAATGACCTTGAAAAACTAATCCAATCCTAAATATTCACCTTTAGCATAAAAGCGTCTCGATGAGCAAAATTACCAAAATGCCCTTAAGGTATACCTTCGACGTAAAAGTATCCAGTAACCCTAATGGACCTTAAATTGACCTTGGAAGGCAAAACCGATTCTAATTATTCACCTTTGGCACAAAAGCGTCTCGATGAGTAAAATTACCAAAATATCCTTAGGGTATACCTTCGACGTGAAAATATCCCGATAAACCTAATGGACACTAAAACGATGAAAGGTATATGAATATAGTCTAAATGGAAAAGCTAAAATTTTAAGTTTGACTTAAAATGCAACATTTGCAATCAAGCCCCTAAATTTTTGAAAATTATATTTCGTATCCTTCGAAAGACTGAACAAATACGAAAGTTTTGAAATTTTTTATATCTCTATGGAAGGCCATAGAAATAATAGAAATCTTTAAAACTAGTGAAAATGTTCATTCTGCCCCTTAAATATGAACATTTGCTATTTAGTCCCTAAACGTTATAAAATTTTCATTTTAGTGCCTACATAATAAGATAACCTAAAAAAAATCATAAAAATCACATGCAAATATATTTTAAAAAATACAGCAACATACCAACAAAGATTCGGCCAAACACCTTGGCCTTAAAAAATATATATTTTTAGAATTTACAAAATGACCCCTTAAACTTTGTAAAATTATATTTCAACCCTTATATAATAAAATATCATAAAACAACACTGACAAATCATCAAATTAGCAAAGAATAAAAAAAACATGTAAAAATATGTACAAAGGTTTGGCCAAACACATTTAGCCATAAAGCATAATTGTTTCATATTTTGCAATCTAGTCTTTAAACTTCCTAAAATTGCAAAATGACCCCTAAATTATTAAAAATGCCTAAATCATATTTATAAACACATAAATCAAAATTCTTAAGGCCGATAGAGCCTTTGACCAAACCAAGAATTGCCTAAAAAGCTTCTACAAGTTTTGCAATTTAGCCCCTATGTTTGCTAATTTTATAAAATAACCTAAATAATTAAAAAAATTAAGAAAACATAAAATCATGACAAGAACAACCACAAAATCATCAGCCATAAGGCTTATTGGATTCGGCCAAAGTAAAAAAGAGAATCAAATATAAATATGTTTTGATACACGAAATCATGAAAATAGAAATAAACATAATATAAATTAATATTCCCAAGTTTAAATAAAAATAAAAATAAAGATGCAAACCTATTTAATCATATATTAACATGAAAACATTAAGAGAAGAACGACATAAACACCAACATATATATGATAAGATCAAAATCTCAACAACAAACAATATATTTTATTAAAAATATCAATATGTAGCTAAAAAAACAAGAACAACAACTAATATCTCATATATATATTCTCACCATATTTAGCCTTTCAACATGGATGAAAATCCACAAGCCTTAACATAGTTTTTGAATCATAAATAAGAAAAGAAATGAATGAAGATGAAGAAAAACTAAGGGATTAAACATTATACCTTGAATAAATTGAAAACTAAAATAAACTATATTTTTTTTAGTGATTTTTTTTTCAAGCATGAAAACCCAAAAGCTCACCTCTTGAACAATTCTCCCCTATTTATATGGGGGAGAATCAGCCAAGAAGGAATCAAATCCTTCTTACCCGAGTTGGCCATTGCATATTTCTTCTTTTTTTAATTAATTAATTAATTAATTATTTTATTCGTTAAATTGCATCAAAAGATGGAGTGCATTAAATTGAAATGAAATTAGTGATCATTCACAAATATTTTGACATGATTATTTTGATAATATCAAGTAATAGATAATTAGGGACCAACTAAATTAGTTAAGGGAAAAGTTGAAAACTAACTAGACTAGTTTCCATCAAATTAGTTAAAAAATAACTAATAACTAAAATAAAATTAAAAAGATAATAATAAAATAATAATTAATAATTATAAATAAAATAATGAAAAAAATTAATTGAAACTCTAAAACTCATAAAATTATACGAGAAAAATCTTTTCGGATAAAATTTGATATATACAAAAAAATTTAAAACTCATCAAATTAATTAAATTTTTAAAAACTGGTTTAATATCAATTTAATAATAATATTTGATGAATTTTAAGAGTTAATAAACTCAAAATAGTTCCCCTTAAAAAATTTACAAAGGAGAAAACTATGTATCTTAGAAACAGTGAAAATTTAGAGAACAAATATAAAACTCATAAAATCAAAATTGATTTTTCAAAACTGATTTACCAATGATTAAATAATAATATTTAAAGAATTTTAAAAATTATAAACTCAGAAAAATCTTACCCAAAAAAATTTACGGAGTAGAAAGCTCTGTTTTTTAGTAATAAAAAAAATTCTAAAACTCATAAAATAAATTGAATTTTTCAAAACTAATTTAATAGGAATTAAACCATAATATTTGAAGAATTTTAAAAATTATAAAATCATAAAAATCTTCCTAAAAAAATTTATGGAGTGAAAAACTTCGTATTTCGATAACATAAAAAATTTTAAAACTCATAAAATAAATTGAATTTTGAAAAACTAAAGTACTAGGAATTAAATGATACTATTTAAAGAATTTTAAAAATTACAAACTAAGAAAAATCTTTCTAAAAAATTTACAGAGTGAAAAACTCTATATTTTAGAAACATAAAAATTCTGAAAGAAAATGCAAAATTCATAAAATAAAATGAAATTTTTAAAACTGATTTAATATGATTTAAACAATAATAGTTAAAGAATTTTAAAACTTAAAAACTAAAAATTTCTTATATTTACGAAATAGAAACTTCTGTGTTTTGGAAACATAAAAAAATCCTAAAACTTATAACAAATAAATGAAATTTGAAAAACTGATTTAATTGTGATTAAATTTGAATAGTTGAAGAATTTTGAAATTCAAACTCAAGAAATTTCCATCAAAAAATTTTACAAATAAATGAAAACTCGTATTCTAAAACCAAGAAAATTTTTCAAAAAAATATATTGACACTTATATAAAATGAATTAAATGAAACATATTACTCAAAATATTAGTTTACAAAGTGGTAAAGATGGAATCTGAAATCAAAAATAATTTTACTAAGAAAAATTTCACGAGCATGACACTCACAGTACTATGAGAAATTCAAATCAATTACTAAAATGATAACTTGACACCTTGTCGTATAGAATGTCAATATGAATTTTTCCTTGATTATTTTTTATTTTTTGGAGTGCATATTGACATAAATATCACATAGGTATCGTTAAAAATATACGATAGTCAATTTCCCAATTTTAATGAAAAATTCTCAAAAATTTCCTAAAACTGGGAAGTTTGACCATAGTAACATCCGCGAAAACATATTTCAAAATTTCACAAGTATAAAATTAAAAGTTAATTATTTTACCTTGACATTCGTATTTTTTATCCGAGATTTACTTTTCATGACCTTTGAAATGGCACTAATTTTATCACGTGCACCTATTTAAGCACATTTAATAGGTCTTGAAAATGTACATTCCCCTAAGAAAAATTTACCTCAACTGGGACAAGTGCCTAATTTTATATCTTAAATATTTTTGGACTAACAAGAAGGGGAACAAATTAGATGTCTACAGGAGGCATGTCGTTATCTCATTAGAATGATAATGACATCCACAGAAACTACAAAAATAGATACAAATTATTACTAAACAATATAGCATCCATTGGGTTAAATATGCACGTACTTGATTCTAACTACTTTAAAATATTTACTTTATCAGTAGTGATGCATTCAAATCTTCCTCTGATACTTTTGAGCTCAGTTGGAGTAAATCTATAATCTTTTCGATCGCACCATCTGTTCAAATATATATAATTTTAGTATAACATCTACAATAATGCAATATAAATGAAGTAATAAGTTTATTACCTTAAAATAAGAGGGTATACAAGATGTGTGCTAACTCTTAATGCAAGAAATGACATCTAATACCAAGCCCACGACTATAGCAACCATAAATAACCACCTATGTTATAGCTGCATTTAGTTGCAGTCAGACAGAGTTTCCTATATAAGAACCCTGAACAGGCTAAATCCCAACTATAATTTCTAGCTTTCTTGAAATCTCACAAAATTAGAAAATATATTAAATGAATCATTTGCTAGATTTATCGAGCATTAACATTCCTCTAAATTAAGCATAAAATGTATACTCTAGCAACACATTCTATATCTTGTATACTTGGATTTTGTGGGAGTGTATCAAAAGTTTTTTTCCAACTAAACTATTGTTTTAAGCCTTCTAAATAGTTAGCTGAAAGGATGTCACCCAATAATTCAAGGCACACGTTAGCCCATTCCAAGAGGTTTTCCTCTGTTACTACCTCGTCATCAACTGATAGCCCAGTTGAAGTGCAACATCTTCTAGGATGATCGTGCATTCATTGCATGGAAGATAAAATATGTGTGTCTCGAGTCTCAATCATTCAATCAAGGCTTTTATTAGTCCAGGCACGTATTAAGGGGTTCTACTAAAGTTGCATGGTAAAATCCAAATGACCTTAAATAGTTTATGATATACGCATTTGGTTCTTCCAAAGCAAATTTACATGGTCATAATTTACGATCATAATCCTGTTCAAAAAGTCATTAGCTTATTAGTTAGAAAATCATAAATTAATAATGTTTTAAATATATGATTAATAAAAATTTAGTACCATTGACAATATATTAATCTTTTGCAATCTCAGCAATAATGATGATAATAATTATGATGATGATGAAGCTATTATATTAATAAAAAATATGTCTATGAAAAGAATTCAAATTCTTTTAACATTAAAGTAAATTAATTTAACAAACTAGTCAACTCCTACAACAAAAAACCTTAATTACAACATAAATAAATTTCATTGTGATAATAAATAATAAAGTACATTCTAATAAATTACAAAGTTAAATATCATATTCTTGTTCTTTAAGTAAAAGAAAAAAAAAAAACCTAAATCATACCTTAATCTCTTAAGAAAATTTCAACTTCTAAAAAAAAAAAACCTTAATAACCATAAAAAAATAAATCATGACAATAATAAATTACAAAGTTAAATATTATATTATTTAAATAAAAAACCCTAAATCCTATCTTAATCTTCCAAACAAATTTTAACAGCTTAAAAAAATCTTAATTACAATGAAACAAAATTTAATCATGATAATAAATTACAAAGTTAAATTTCCAATTATTTAATTAAAAAGCTTAAATCATACCTTAATCAGCAACACCAAATTTCATCTTCTCCAAAAAACCTTAGTTACAATAAAACTAAATTTAATCATGATAATAAATTATAAAGCTATTTATATTTTGATATTACAAGGACATTTCTACAAGTAAAAATAAAACATACCTTCAGAAAATCATACAAAAATCCTTTAAATACAAATACTTAAATCATAAAATTTTGTTGAACCTTTTTTTTTTCAATGAAAGGAAGAGAGCTTTGAAAACTTTCTTTATAGAGAGCCTGAACCCTTCCCCCAATAATTTTAGGGGTCAGAGACCTAGCCAAAATAGCAAAGTCCAGGACCCCTTATGGCAAGGTCACGGACCCTATGGTTGATGTGGAGTTACTGTTTGTTGAGAGCCATTTATCTTTCTAGATTCGTGTACTTTGTTTTAACCCAAGTTCCAATAAAGACTTGAATTCCTGTATACTTTGCTAGATCAGGGAAGGTTGGCACTTAATATCTATGTCAAGGAAAGATATCTTAGGGATGTACTTTGCTTTCATCACTAGTGCCATTAATGACCCTTCATTGTGTATTAATCTCCATCCTTGTTTGCCTAATGGCACCTTGTTAAAAATACCAAACTCTTAGAAACCCATACCTCTTGATACTTTACTTGAGCATAGCTTCCTCTATTGGATTCAGTGAATCTCCTACTGTCCTTGTTATTTGTCCACTAATATCTACTTATCATACTATTAAGCTTTTTGCATAAAGTTTTAGGATGCAGGAAATAGCTCATCATATATGGAAGAATAGCCTATAATTATAATTTAATGAACACCTATGTCCCTCTTTGTGAGAGTAGTTTCTTATTTCAAGTATTGAGATGTTATGCCACATTCCTTATGATGTCTTGGAAGGCCTACATCTTCCTCTTTGCCATATCTTCCTCTTTCCTACCATTATGGGAAGCCTTAGGTATTTCTCTGGGGTTGTTGATACTTGGATGCCAAAAATTTCCTCGATGGCTCTTTTACCCTCTTTTTGCAAAAAAAAAGGTTTCACTTCATGTAATGATTTATTGGCTCAATCCTTTCTTATAGACACTCCATTTTGTTAGGGCCAATATTCAAGGCATTAGAGGTCATCGTTTAAAGTGTTGTCAGAATCATTTAAATAAGCATGGATAAATTCCCCATCATTTCTTAGATAAGAGGTTTGAAGAGTCCAAGGCATGTGAATTTCACAATTTTGTATGAATGTATCAATACATCCCTTTTTGTATTGATACAAGGCTTTTACGTCATTAAAATTCAAAATTTCACTGGTTGTGTCAATACAAATAAGGCTTGTATTGATGCATTTGCTTGATGTACTAATATATTAGTCAACGTATCGATACAAGGCTTGCTAGTAACTAAAATTCGAGTTTTTAGACAAAATGTATCAATACATAAGTGATTTATCGACACATTTTGGGAATGTATCAATACATTTTGAGTTTTCTGCCTAGATGTATCGATAAAATATGCAATGTATTGATACATCCAAGCAAAATTGCTTAGTTTGTGGCAATTTTTAACTTTTGCAACATAGATCTCAAAGTTTGATTGGGCCACATTTTTTGCACAAAAAACATAAAAATTCATACCAGCCTCAGCATTGAGCTAATGATTAGGTTTAACACATTTTTAAAGCCCAAAATCACTAAAATATGGGACATTTTCATGGATTGCATTGTTTGTTTAGGGGCATATTTGATTTTTCTCCATGTTGTAGACCTTCTCAGCCCTCTAACTTCATTACTATGCTTGCCAGAACCAATGGAAAGAAAAATAGCTACACGTAATAACTGGAGTTGTCTCCTAGTACATGAAGTAAAAGCTAAAAAATACTGTCATTTTTGGCTCCTGAACCTTTAGTTGAAGACTTGATTATAAAAGAGTCAACTTTGGCTCAGCAAAAAGCGAGAAAACAATTACATTGGAAAACACACACCACCAATAAACCAAGAAAAACTCTCCATTTTGGTCGCTCTTCAAATAGCCTCCCAAAACCTCTCCAAAAACTTTTATTTCCTAATTCCTTTCATCATAAAACCCCTTTTATGCTTAATATCATCAAAAAGCTCATTTTTGCTAATCTTTCTTGCTCATCTATAGAAAGTTAAGGAAGAAAAAATGAGCCAAAAACTGAAAACTCAAAATAATCATAAGAGCCTAAAAATTACAGCTTTGGGTGAACAAGGAAAAAAAAGGTTTGCGAACTTTGTTGTTATATTTTTCTACATATTTTTTCTCCTTTTTATATTCATATTTCATGCCATCATAGTTAACCTTTCCATAAAAACCATGAGCTTCATAGGAAAACATGCATCTTTAAGCTTGTTTTGATGATGTTTTATGATTGTAATTATTGGATGTTGTTTGGATGCTTAAAAATCATAATTTTCTTTGCTCATCTCAGAATAGCCACCATTTTATTGATTTTTAACATTCTCCATCACCATTCATGCATCAAAACTTGATGATGCCTTGTTATCTCAAGATGTTTTGATGTTCCCTTAAGCTTGATGATGTTTGTTTGAGCTTAATGACATAAAAATCTCTGCAAAAAACTTGCTATCAATTGTTTCATGCCATGGAAACATTATCTCATATGCACATACCACCTTTTATATTAATATAAGCATCTCTTAATTGTTGATGCATTTATCTGCATTTCTTGCATTTTTAGCATGATTCATGCGACAAAGATATTGCCTTGTGGTTGTTCCAGCATATGTTTGCATTGGATGCCATGTTTATATGCTTTACATGATAGAAAATGATTTCTTGATGCCTTTCTTGGGTGTTTCTTTGCTAAAAGAAAAAATTGATTTTCAAAAAAAAAACACATAAAGCTAATTTTGTTACCTCCAATACATGGAGAATAATATGGATTTGATGTTTTCACTAAATTGGTCCTCTACTCTTGGAAATAAATCAAGCTTCCAGGTCTAGATTCATGGTTAAATAAGGTTCAAATTCTGGTTTTCAAAACAAAACATAGCTTTTTACTTGCTTTAAAATGTTTCTTTTGGGCCATTTTGGCCCATAAGATGATTTTTTTGAAATTTTAAATTATTTTTTCTAGAAATCTTGTGAAATTCTCTTTTTGGAAAGGTATCATTTGTAATTTAACAATCCCAAATGAATTCAAGATGATTTTTCAAAGTCAATTTCTCTTTTTCCCCTGTACATGCTGCTAATGCTAAAAAACAAACCCAATTTCAAAATTAATTTTGCCTAGAAATTATATTTTAAGATTTTTGAAATATTTTTATATTAATTCTTGTCGAGTTACCTTTTCAATGGTACCACTTTCACCCCTTAAAGTTTTTAGATGAACTTGAAATAAATTTAGGAGGGAAGGTAGTACAATGTAAGGTTGTCCCTTATTTTTGGAATTAAAATTAACCTAATTTCCTGAATCACCTTTATCAATGTTCAAACATCTTGAAATGCATTCGATTGACACTCGCTGGAGTCATATACCATAACACGTGCCTTGTAGACTCAAATCAAGGACAAAATAAAAAGATAATTTTATTCAAATTTTTTGTTTCTATTTTCAAAATATCTTTTCACCTAAAATATTGTTTTTCTCCATAAATATCTAAATTTTCATCATTTGGGGTCCTCCAGCCTCACCTTTCTGAGGGGATACTCTAATCCTATGTTTCACTCGAAAATCTAAATTTTCTCTCTCAAACCTTCCTAGGCCTTTTAACTAAAACCCTATTTTAAAAATATAAAAAATCTTTACCATTAGGGATACTCTAACCCAATTTTTCAAGGGTATACTCCACTTTTCAAATTTCACTTGAAATCCAAGCTCTCTCTCCCAGACATCCTTAGGTTTACTAATCAAAACCTCATTTTTCTATACCTTAAGTGACCACTGAATCCAAACATGTCTTAAATTGTCATTGCGATTTTTCCTCAATAATCAAAGATAATTACGGGATATATTCTGATCGTCCCTTCTTTTTATTACTTCTTGTGTGTTTATTTTTATGCTATATTATTATATTCTTTGTCATCTTATAACATGTTTCCTTCTTGTGGTATCCCTTCTGCATTCATGTTTCTAAATTATTTTAAAAATTATAAGATAATGTTCCATGTCCATATCTCTCTAGTGCCTGATATGGGATATTCGAATTTTTAAAAGTAAATCTAGAAATCATTTTCTTAAAAAATCCCTAGTTTCTTACACCTTCAGGGTGCATATGTGATTGAAATATTTTCAAAACCTAGATCTATAATTTTCACAAAAATTCATGCATTTAAAAGGGATTATATCGAATAATGATAAACTAAAACTGATTAAACTAATATGGATAGCGGGTACTAATTTGAGCATCGTAGTGGTGCTAATCTTTTTCCATGCATAACCAACTTTTGAACCTAATCAATGAATCTCTAGACCATATGGACCTCAAAATATTGTTTTCAATAGGCATCTAATCATATGTAGCCTAAAATGATCCATCGCGACACCAAGTCTTCGGCCACTTCGTGATGGCCATCCAAGACCAATTGGACGAGCAATTCATCCGATGTCCTTCCCCTCACTACCATCTCACTATGCATAATTCAAATCTCAATCAAGGGATAACTTAAGGGCAATTCATCACCTTATTTCTTTTTTTAGGTCACGTGCGTCACTGCCCGAGCAATTTGGACAGCTGTTGTCCCTAGATAGGGGCATGTTGTGACATTTCTCACACATCTATAGCATGTGTAGCACCCATTCTCTTTCAAACTTGTTTGCTTTCATGAATAGCAGAGTTTTATTTGCGAAGAACAGGTGTTAGATCCTTGGCCCCTCCCTACTTACCCTTGCACCATGGATCAACCCTTCCCTCTCGTTTTTATGAGTAGAGCTGATAGACCTTTAGTGCATAAAAGAAACAGTTATGGTGATAGAAGATTACCTTGACACAATCCTCCCCTTGGAGAGAAATTGTCAGTTACATTTCCATTAAGCACGATAGAATATTTGATATAGGTAATACAAGCCGTGATTAGTGAGATCAATCTGCTATTAAAGCCTATTTTCCTCATTAGAACATCAACAAAAGGCCATTCTAATGATCATATGCTTTACTTATATCTAGTTCTAAAGCCACAGATCAATCGTTCCCCATTTTCCTTATTTTTAATGCATTTAGTTGTTCATAGATGACTATTACAATGTCTGTGATAAGTCTACAAGTCACAAACGCACTTCCGTTATCACTACTGTAATGGGGTTGTATGTGTTTATGCTGGTTGGCCAAGGTTTTAGCAATAACTTTGTACACCACTTTACAAAAGCTTATAGGTGTAACTTTTGGAATAAGTACTGCGTTTTTGTCATTAACAGCCTCTAGAGAAGTCCCCTCGTTAAGAAAAAGATAGACAAAAATTAATGATATCTTTTCCAACAATATGCCAATATTTTTGAAAGAATAGTGCAGGCTTACCATCCGAGCTCACTGACTTTGTGGGGTGGATTTGTTTTACTGCTGTTTGTATCTCCTTAAGAGCTCAATTCCATTTTAAGGAAGTTGTTGATCTGATCTGATACTTTGAGTTTTGTTGCCTCTAGAATTTCATCCATTTCAAGTGGTCTTTGAGAAGTGAAGAGTTCCCTAAAGTATTTGACAGCAATCTCTTGCATTTCCTCTTCTGAATCACACCATTTCCCTTATTCGTATAGCAGCCTTTTCACCAGATTATTTCGCCTTCTTTGGGACACGTTTGCATGGAAAAAGTGCGTATTTCTATCAGCTTCCTTTAGCCAGTTTATTCTCGACCGCTGCATCCAAAATATTTCTTCTGCTTCAAGAAATTATTAAGCTCATCTCTAATTTCCCTACATTGGTTTATTGTTGCATAATCAGGTGCTTTTGTCTATAATTTTTCTAGCTTTTTGGATAATTCTTTAATTCGATGATGCATTCTACGAAAGGTATGATTACTCTTTTTGCATAGACTGTTATTTACCTTGTTTGGCCTGTAGCTGATGGGTGTTTTACTACTGTTTTTTCCAGGTCCCATCCAATATCTCTCCACATTGTTGTTCTTTAGTCCATTCCTTTGGAGAAGTTTCTTTTTTGTTGCTAGTTTTCCCCGATTTAGAGGACCTCCGTGTCTACCATAATGGGGCAGTGATTAGAGATAGAGCTTACTAAATAAATCACAGCAAAGGAGAGGAAAAGTACACTCCAATCCCAATTCGCCATGGCTCGATCTAGTCTCTTCCGTATCAAGATATCCTCTTTCCTCCCCCTTTCCCATGTGAACCAGGTTCCCTTATAACCCAAATCGTTTAATCCGACCTCGTCCGTTACCTCTCTAATATTGTCTAATATGTCCCTCTAGTCTAACACTGGTCCTGCATTTCTCACAATCCCATACTTTCATTAAAGTCACCCATACACAACCATGGGTTTTAGGAGTCTTGTTTTGGTTGTCATAGCATGGCCCATGCATCGGGTCTTTTAATAGTGTTTGGTTGCCCGTAAAAGCCTGTCAATTGCCAATCATTTCCCTATGTGTCCATGATACCCATATTAATGTGGTATTTGGAGTAGCTAGCAATGCATAATTGCTAAACCTCTACTATGTCCATTAGCACTTACACCAAATACTGCATCCATGCTGCATTTCTGTCGAATCTTGTCCAATTTTGATTCTTGTAAAATAGTCTCACATAGAAATACAACTTCACGCACTTCTCTCTTTGATAATTTCTGAAGAGCTTGAACTGTGCATGGGTTCCTAAGCCCACAGCAGTTCCATGATATGCACCTTATTGCTCTCAGCGGAACTGGAAACTAGTCTCCGCTGTTTCTATTGGTTCTGTTCGCATCTGGGGTGATCCTCTAGCCTTTTTCCTATAGCTTTCAATTTCCATAAAGTTCCCTCATCTGTTTCTTCCCTTTCCTTTCACTTACTAAGCTTCAATATTTCTCCTTGTTGTCCATTTCCACCAGCCTGCGCTTGTTTCTTACAGCATGTTTGGGATTCCTATTGTCCCTCTCCAATATGCGTTAATTCAGTTCCTCTTCCTTTAATGCTTCCAACTTGTAAGTTGTTAAAAATTCTAGCTCGGATTCTCCCCACAGGTACATCTTTTTGTTTTTCCACATCATCTATGGACCTTTGATTGGCTACTGTTTTTCCTCTACTGATTGCATCATCTTGACTTCTTACCTTCTTTCCTTACATTTTTGGCTAACCTTTTTTTCATCCCTGAACTCGTGCCATCAAGATTAACTTTCCTGTTAATTGTTAAGGGAATTTCATCCTCTGATTTTGCTACAATCATACTGCCTTGCTCAATTTCTCGTACTTGTTTCTATATTCAGCTTCCAGATGACTTCCCCTCCCTCTACCTCTATCGTTCTCTGCCACATTCCATTTTGGTTTTCCTTCATTGTTTGCTCCATGTGGTTGCTTGCATTTTCTTCTCCCGCCTTTCGTGCAGACTGTTTTATTCAGTCTGAGAAGTTCCTTCTCATCAGAGGTGACGCTCGCAGCCATGCTCCGTATTGTTTAGCTCGTGGCTGGTTTGATTGCAAACCATTATGTCCACTACACTCAAAATCTCTATGCCCCAATAAACCACACTCATAACAGAAGATGGGTAATCGTTCATAAGCCATGCGTCCCTAGAACTGTTTCTTCCCTGGCCCCTCAACTTTGATTGCTTTCCTCAAAGGTTTGTTTATTTCTATCTCTACTCTAATTCTTAGGAACCGAGACCATCCTTCTATCTCTAAACTAGCATCCATAGCCAACAAAGTTCCTAGTTTTCTCCCTATGCGTATAGCATAATCCTGATTATGCATTCCTAGAGGTAATCGTAGATTCCAATCCAAAATATTGCTGTTTGAAATTCGAATTCCTCCAGTTGCCATTCACATCTATAATTTTTAACATAAGCAATTGTCTATCAAACGACCTAGGGGATCCATCTACCACCCAATTCTGATCTGCCTCGGAAGCGAAACGAAATAAGAATAAATTTTCTTCTAAAGCAGCGATCTCTACCTCTTTTGCCAGTCTCTATACTATTTTCGTCGTACTCATAAAGGCTTCTTTGTTAAAAGGTTGATTGGTGAGTAGTTTACCAATTAACCATTGCCTTTCTTCCATATATGTTTTCTTCAGGTTCTATTCTTCCTCCACCACACTCTCTAACTCTTCTTCTGTAAGTTTCAAGTTTGACCACTAACCAAACAAGTCTTCCACTTGCGTCGGCCCCAGCAAAACTCCTAAATACTTCCTCCTAAAGATCCAACTAAAGCTGAACTAACTATTCACTCCTTAAGGACCATTTCATAGACGATCCTAAGGAAATAATTCCTCTTATCACAACAAGACTGGAACTCCCCCGACGGAGTCCCGGGTTCTGAGGAGACTGTTTGTTACTTTTTATTATATAGATAGACAATTGTTTTTAATAACAATAAATATTTTTTACAATAATTTCAATATTTAAAAGTTAAAACATACGATTCAATAAGGATGTTTTCAATTCAAAACTTTTGGGATATTCATATGAAACAGCTTTATATTTCTTCATATAGTTCAAAGCCATATCTTTATTTGTACAAATATAATTAATCTATTGTATTGTTTATATTAATATACAATAACTAAACATATAATGCTTTATAATTGATTTTAAATATTTTACTATATTTAAATTTAAATTGAAAGACAAAACCAATAACATTTCTAAAAAGATTACTTCTATGATTTTTTTAATGCATTTCTTCTATTTATATATGTTTAATATTTTGTAACTAAAGTAATTTATGTTGGCAAGATAAGCAACATAAAATTTAAATTTTATGAACTTATATTTGCGAATTATTGCATTTTAATTTAACTTAAAGTTTTATGTCCAATTTACATTACATATTTTTTAAGCAACTCATTTGAAGAGAACAATCAGAAATAATATACTTTTTAAAATATTTTTAATATAAGCTTCATGTTTAAAAGAATATATGTACATATTTTTTTTATAAAAAAGAATATATGGATGCATGTTTTCTTTTTTTCATAAAAAAATTTGTACTTGTATGCTAGAAATAAGAGTATATTATTGAAAAATTACATGAAATTTTCAAGGTTAAATATGACAGTTTATTTTATTTTAACTAATATTAATTTTTTTCTAGCGTTTAAACATGCATGGCTTTTTATTTGGATATAGTTTACAACATAAATAAAACATAAGGTAGTACTAATATTATACATATTTATAGTACATATAAACGAACACATAGAATATTATGATATTTTTATTACATTTAATTAATAGACATATCTTACTTACGTATCTATATTAACATTATTCATGGATTAAACACATTTTTTAATTAATTTGCCTCTTTAAACAATTTGTTGACCGATCTCCAATTATTTTTTTTTAAACTTTCATAGTTTATAATAGATTTTATTATCATTTTTTTTCCATTGCTACCTTTTTACATTTAAGTAATTATTTATAAATAGCCTTATTATTTTGTAAAAATGAAAATAAATGCTTTCAATTCTAATTGTAACATTTAAAATATAATTAAATACTTTAAAAATATAACTATAAAATCATAAAAGAAGAAATAATCAAATCAAATCTTAATTAGCATTAATCCAACATTAATTTGTAATGGGTAAATAGAAAGTATTTGATGTTTGAGTTGCAATTAAAGACTGGGTAAACGTCAAGGTAAAATATTCCCAAATTTTGATTTTAGTATTTTAATAACATCTAATATCTTAGTTATTTAAAACCATATAATAAAATATAAATTATATATTTTTATGAGTATTTGATTTTTTTTATTAAAATAGAAATTGAATTTATCGATCAAAACCTTTTAAATATTTAAAAGATTCAAAATTATATTAAAAACTAAAAAAAAAAAAAAAAACAATTAATCAAGCACTATTAAAAATAATTATTAGGCAATGAAGGCATAATTAAAGCAAACACAATTAACCTAGTACAGTCTTTGAATAGTTCACATATTTAGATAATTGCTAGAATAAAAACATGTTAAAAAGAAACAGCGCTCAAGATTTAAAGATGATTAAGGTTACAACTCAAAATCCATCGAGGTGTCACAGAAAAACAGAGTATTGAAGTCTTTCGGACATGATAATGTTCATGACTCAAACAGAGCTTTCTCATTTGTTTTGAAATCTCCTTTTTTTTTTATCCCGCTCGTCGTGCCTTTTATTTACTGTGAAATTTAAAATAAAATAAAATAAAATAAAAAGGAAGAAAGAAAGAGGAAAAGCAAGTGTTAGATTGTTTCCCTCAACCAAAATATATCTTACATAATACCAAGGAATTAAAAGAATTTTCAATGCTAATAATTGAATAAATAAATCAACTAAAATTTCAAAAAAAAAAATTTGAAAACACAAAACAACATCTAACTTCACAACATAACGTAAACCTCAACCAAAAAGCTATTTATACAACGAAAAATAGAAACTGATCAAAGAAGCCAATCTATATATATATATATAACACCCTGAAAACTAATAAAAATCATATAAATGGATCTGTAACCTCCAAATCATATTAAAACAACCCTACATTGAAATCTACTTAAAAAGCAACCATAAACTCCATTAAAAAATCTTCCATTTATTATTTATTCATTTACTTTTCGTTTGGCGTTAATTTTTTTCGTTCCATTTCAATTTATTATTTATGCTTTTCTACGATATTTACGCTAACTCTTTTTAAATTACTTTTATTTAGCATTTAATTACTTCTTGTCTAATTTAACGTTAATCTTCAACGTTTGAATTCTTTTTTAATATTTCAATTTATTAATTCATTTATTATCAAGGCATTTAATTTCAATTTATTATTTATTCATTTACTTTTATTTACTTGGAATACTCATCTATCCCTCTTTACTTAAAATATATCTAATTTACCCTTATTTACTCAAAATACGAGCTGAAAATATAATATATATATTGATTAGATTAAGTGCTCAGGTTTAGATACCAACCATAAATAGAGTGATATCAATGTTTACTTATATCTTTTTATAACTAATTGCTGTATCTTGGATGATATTTTTGATGAATTTATCAAATTATGATTTCACCTTATAGTAGCCTAATAAACTTCCCAATATATGTAGTCATTTCAATATTATTGAAACGAGTGCTTGCCCCATTTTTGGTATTCTCATGTTGTGTTTGTAAAGGTGTGGCATTTTGCAAACAACCTTTATAAAATTATCTTTTTATGAAGAATTTGAAGATCAATTAAAATCTTTCAAAAAAAGTCAACCATTAGATTTTGCAAATAAAAACGAGAAAAAAATTTTGTAGGTTCAGTAATAGGTTACATGTAGGGAATGTCATAGCACTGCTACAACGCCTATGAATTGATACATATGAACCATGTGTTATCTGCTAGTCTCGAGGATTATTGGCTTTGATTTTGGTATTTAAAAATAGTTCCCTAAAAAAGCAATGAAAATGGTAGCATTATTTTCGAATGATTCAGTATTTTATCGTTAAAAAAATCCCATATTCCCCAACAACCTGGTGGGATATCGAGTTATTTCCATTTTGAAACCATCCGACTCATTCCTTGAAAAGGATATACCACATTAATGATAATTACTGAGACTCTCTCTAGCAACCTGGCTGAAAGTTTGACAACTACCTTAATAGACATTGCATTTTTTTCTATTTTCAAAATCAAAATTGATTTGCATGCATTTCGTAATCATTTATTATGAATACGCAAACATCAAACTTCAATGTAATGCAAACAAGTTGGCAGAGTTTGAGAAATTGTCCATTAGCACAAAAGTTACGTAACCGTTGTGAAACGAGAATAATGCTCTTTTACGAGATGTTGTATTCAAGGATACTCCCAACAACTCGGTGGAACCTACCCAAAGCCATTCCACTAAGTCGCATCATTCTCCCGTAA
>JBBYHK010123940.1:4346-38847 GCA_038382065.1 Adansonia grandidieri | reverse complement strand
AGAGCTATGAGTTTCAGTGCACAGTACTTTCCTTATTTAAAGATTGGTATCTCTTCAACTTAAACCAACCAACTGATGTCAATAAGGGTTTGTTTTTTACGTTTGTTTTTTAAGGCTAGTGGGCGTGCTTCAAGTCAAAGACACAAGGATATTTTTTTTTATTGGCTTTAAAGAGAAAATGTGGTTTAGCTTACTGGTTTATGTTTGATTCAATTAAATGACACCACAACATTGAAAATTTTCAAAAATAAATAAAAATTATTATACTTTTTAAAAAATGATATCATCTATATCCTTACCTTAATGAGATTTTGCTAAGAATTTTTTAAGTTAAAATTTATAGTAGTATTTTGCTAATGAGTGTCTTCGGTTAAGACACTCTTTAAAATGAGTAAATATATTATTTTTGATAAAAATATTGTATTTAATGTATTAGTTGGCGACTTTATTTATCATTTTCAACATATCGATTAAAAATATTATTATACATAATAATCTTAAAAAATGTTCTTATAACTCTTGTTAGTAAAATTCTTTATAATGGTAATATCTTATATTAAATGTAATAATAATTAATTTAATGAATTTTAATATATAAAAAATAATAGTATATTTATTATGACAACCTTATAAAGTGTCTAAAAATACTAGTTAGTAAAACCCACAATATTGTAGGCACTTTGGGATTAATCATCATTCATCAGTCATGGGAAGAAACTAGAAAGAAAGCAGAAAATAGAACAAATGAATTAAAGGTTAACAAAAGCAAAAGCTGTCATAAAGAAACTCTTTTTAGTTATATATATATACACACACACACACACGTTTGGGGATGTATTGTTTTTATTTTTCTACTAAGAAGATCTTTCAAAATTAATAAGAGAATATGTTATAAATAGTAGGATTCGAATATTTATATTTATTAAATATTTTTTTAAAAGAAATATGACTTAAATTTGTTTAATAATTTTTTTATTTGCTAATTAGCTAAAGCTAGTCATCCATTACAAGGCAAAAACACTGTCCACCTATAAAGCTAAAACAACCACAGAGAAAAGAATCGCAGGCCATATATATGTCTATATTATTATGCTGTTATTTTTTAAAAAGAAAAGAAAGGATGAGAAAACGAACAGCAAAAATTAATGCGAAGACGAGAATGAGAGACTTACATAGAAGAGTTAATCGAAAGATTAGTGGAGGAAGGGTAGCCATTAACTTTATTATCATCTTCTATCGGTAAATTTGGACTTCCTGATCTCTGCTTCGCTGAACACCTAGTATTCTGACTCAATTTATTTTTGGCTGCACCCAAATAATCTTCATCTTCTTCCCCAGATCCATCTGTCATATGTAATTATATATTTATATATATATCTGTATGCACATATTTTAACGAACAAACAAATAATAAACCCTTGCATATATATATATATAGTGTATATATATCTCTTATTTTTACCATATCTTAGTCGACCATAGATTTGCATGGATGTTAAATTATTGAATGCCAAAATATAATTTAATACAGTTTGGTATGATATAATATAATTTAATATAATATACACTTGCAAGATGCTATACTAATTAAGTTATAAATAAATAAAATTGTACAATTACATGCATGAACATATAGTATGCAAATTTAAGTATAAAAATGCGTGCAAGAAATATAGGGTGTAAGACATAGAAGAGCGTGAGAGAGAAGGAGACAGAATCAGGACATATATATATATATAAAATAAATTAGGTATAAAATGAAGCAGTTAATAAATATTAATTTATATTGTAAAAAGCCGAGAGGGAAGGGCAAAGGCAGTAAGGCTAAACAATGCGAATTACCTGGGGAAGCCACAGCTTTGTCTGTGCCCTTGACAGTTCTATACATCTGCAATTCAATATATATATATATATATATATATGGGTGACTAAGATAATCAATTTAAAACCAACGAAGACCACGAAAAGGGGAAAAAATAGACACCCAAAACAAAGAAAGAAACCTCTATTTTATTAAAATTTTAGTTAGTAGGAGAGGCGGATAAAGATTTTTAAAAAAAGGGAAATTCCCAGTAAAAAATATCAAATCAAATGCTTCTCTAACTCAGTCTGTCTCTTTGTGAATTTATTTGTTTGTTTATTAACCACGAGGTTGATGTTTGGTAAGGTCAGTAATTGCTTCTATTATTGAGAAATGATGGCTACTTTTTTTTTGTCACAAAAAGTTGAACTTGTCCTGAGACGCCGAAACAGACTGAACTCTTCATTCATTCATTCATTCACTGCACAGCACTCATCTGCTCTTTTCCTGCGGATGGTTTGGATTTGAAAACTGCTTTTCTCTTTAGTTTGATGAGTCTAATAACTCTAAGCAGGTGCTTTTTGTGTTTGCCGCAACCCAAATATATATGTGAGGAAAAGAAAAAAAAAAAAAAAATGGAGAAGAACAACTAAAACAAGGGTTTTAGCTTTCAATTCTTTGATCTGTACCTGTAGATGGCTTTTGACATGAGCAAGAGTTAGATCTTTGACATCCATTAGCTCTAAAACTGACTTAGGAGTGGCTCCTATCAAGTACACAACACCAACCAAGCTCATCAAATCAAATTAATTGGAAATTAGCCCCAAAACCCAATTAAAACATAGCAACGGATTCATCCCTAGCTAGATCTATCACACAAAAAGAGAGAGAAAGAAGTTGAATTACTTTCATGACCACCAAGAAGCTCCACAGCACGAACAAAGCGACCATGGAGAGAGCTGGTCCAACGCATTCTGGGTGCCCTCATGTTCCTCTTGCTTTGTAGTTTAGGCATAAACCTCGATCTAATCATGCCATTACACAAGTCTGAACTACCCCCGGCCGCTTCATATTGGGTGTAGTGATGATGAAACTGGGGCACCGGAATCCCATTAAACCTACCTATTCTATGACCATCGGCTGAGTGCAACACCGAAGAAGCTGAGGAGGAACAATTATAAGACGAATAGGGGGAGGCTTGATAAAACCGAAACTTATGGGGATCCATATCTACAAAGCTATCCGAGCTCGTAAACGGGAACGACATACAGTTACCACTGTATACTGGTATTCCCCTGGATGGTTTCAGTCCAGAAACATCAAGTAATGAAATTCCTTGGTTTATGTTACTTAGTTGGCCACCATTACCGCATTTCGGAAGATTTCTGTTCCTTATTTCATCATCATCGCTGCTTGCAGCCGTCCAAAAGTTCGTTTGCCAAGGGCTGTCAGCTTCTAAGGCACTGCCTGCAGGATTTGCTAAGGAAAGCTCGGTATCTGCTTGGGAGCCTGGTTTTATGGAAGCATCACTGTTTGATTTTAGGCCATCGTCTTTGCTCCAAATGTCAAAGGAAGAATCCCCTTCGCTAGTGGCAGTGCAAATTGAGGAAGAAGCACTGTTGGGAGGGCTAATGTGCAGTGAAAGATGAGGAATCCGATTCAAAGCCTGTTCACTGAAATCCCCTTCACGGGACATTTTTGTTCTCAAGAGAAAGGGTTTCAAAGATGTGCCTTGCTTCACCAAAGGAACTGAAAAAACCCTCTCCAATACAAGACTGTCAGAGAATCTAATAAGATAAGTGAACACAAATTCCTGGATAGCTGACGAAAGAAAAGAAATTAAAAACCTTGTAAGAAAAAGAATTCTTGGGCAAAGAAAAGAATAGAAAAGAAAACTTTTCAAGGAACAGACATTCTGAGAGAGATAGAGAGAGAAGAATGGTGCTGCAATGATAATAGAATAATTATTATTATATTAAATACATACATACAGATGATGGGGTTGGGCAGAAACGAGAGAAGAGGAGAAATTAAGATTTAGAGAGGAGTGCGTTTTTGCTTGCCTCTACTCCTACCTCGATCGTATACGTAGGAAAATGACAGTTGAATTGAACAAATTATTATACAGCCTCTGTCTCTCACTTTTTCTCAATAGTCAATACACGCAAAAACAGCATAAAATGCTATAGCATAAGAAAAAGCTAAAGAGTTCTTTTTTTTTTTTTTTAATTTTTAATTTTTAATTTTTTCTCTGCTTTAAGATTTCTCCTCCGAAGATGACGGGTTAAATTATACCTGATAGGACAGGACACAGAAAGAGCTCTTCGCATATCTTCACAAATTTGGTGCTTATATTATATTTATATATGCACTCACTGTTCCTAGTTCTACCTTCACAGATTCTCTTTCAGTTTTCCACAATCACATGCACTCTTCCTCTTCCTACTAACTTACTGGTAACACAGAAGAAATGCTTTCATTTTTAATTTTATTCGGTACAATTATAACTTCTTTAAAAAAAATTAAGAAAAAAAAACCTGAAGTTTGCATGGGAATATTTATTTTTATTGTATACAATCAATTTTATGCTGATTCTTTTAAATACTTTTTATTTAAATTGAAAATTACATTTCATTGTCATTTTTTGGGATTATAATTTGAGTCAAACACATTTTAATTCGAACTTTGGTTTCTCAAACTTATAACTAAATTTTTTTATCAAACCCTCCTAGGTGTCATTTGATATTATTTTTAATGTTACCTCGATAATCTAATCATTGAAATGATCTTATTCTTCGAGATTTAGAATTATCTTATTTGATTAATAATCATTGATTATTGACAATTAAAAATCAATGTCTTTTGACCTTACTAAAAATCAAATATTATTTTGATTGAAGGTAACAAAATAACCTTACATACAGTAATAATTACAGAAGTTAATGATTTCAGTATCGTACAAAGATAATAATTTATAAAATATTAATAATATTTTATTTGCTTTATAATAAATTCTAATTAAATTATTAAATTAAAAAATATATTTATTGATAAGTAAATTAATATTTATAACATAAATTATGTACGAAAATATTTGAATTAAAATATAAAAGAATATTTAAAATTATAATAAAAGAAAATAAAAATTTTGATATATATATATATATAACACATTAAAAAAGGTAAAAGAAAACACTAAATTTAGTTTAAAACCTCATAAAATGAATTTTAGTTTGGAAATATAACAATTTTAATATAAAATAATTATAATTTTAAGAGAAAATAAATTTGTAATTCATATATTGAATGGGTAATATAGTTAATTTTACATTTGAATTTATCTTGATGATAAAATTTCTCATCCTTTTATATGTGAATTAACTAACCCTCTAAGGTAAACATGTACCAGCTCGATCGGGCTTGAGCCTAATCCTGCATTTTCATGTTCCAGGCTAGCTTAACTTAGGTTGAAATAGTATTCTTATATTAAACATATATTGTAATTTAAATATTAATGTAAAAATAAATTTTAATAGGACAAACAACGATTCGGACCCAAATGGGCGGGCCAGGCTAAGCCAAATTTAAACTTGATCTTGGAATTCAAAATTTTTTAGGCCATAAACCGGCTTGACCTATAGACATCTCTACTCTAAGGTCATGATGGTCACTCTCAGTGAATCAAGATCACTATGACGTAGAATCATTGAATACTTACTAAATATAATATTCTATTCACCATGATTTTTGGAGTGATTACCCCATTTCAAACACCATTTAAAGTTCATTTTTTATGATTTTAAATTACAAATTAGATTTTGGATTTACTAGGCCTCAAATATTTTTGGCCTTGAATTTTAGTTTTTGGTCTTTTAGATAGTTTATTAGACTTTAAATGTATTCCAAAAGAGCCGTTGCATCTAGACTCATGTTTGGGTCAGCCCATTTCCATTTCCATTTCATTTTCTTTATTATTTATTTATTTATTTATATTTGTTATTGTTCATCTATTGTTTTCCTTTATTTCATTTCTTTTTGTAAATAAAATAAAATAAAATAAAATAAAAATTCAAAAAAATTAGAAAATTGAAATATGAAATTTTGGATGAAAATTTTTTGGAAAATTAGGTATGCTTGGGAATAAAAAAAAATTGAATTGAATTTTTTTTTTAGGAAAAAACTTGGAACTAAAGAAAATTAAAGAAGGAAAAGATTGATAAAAATCAAATGTGTTTTGGAATATCAGAAGTTGTCAATTGAAGCCCCAAGACAAAGGAATTGAAAGCCAATTCAGAATGAAAGACAAAGGAATTGAAAGCCAATTCAGAATGAAAGTTTAGAAGTGAGAATTGGATCTACCTTCTAGACCAATTCCTACATTTTGAAAACCTATTTTTTAACCTAAAATTCTTATCATCTATAGTCAATCTGAAAACCATAATTTTTCAACAATACCAAACCATTATTTTGAAAATTAAAAATAAATGAGAAGTAAGGATGAAGACCAGACACAAAATCAAAAAGTTATTCTTTTTGTTTTTCCAAATAAAACCCTAAAAAATCAGCCTTTAAAACTATAAAAAAACACAAAGAACGTGCCACAAAAAAATCAATTAAAAACTATTAATAAAACCATGAAATAAAATATTTGTTATTTAGGATATTTGGATAAATTTTTTTGGTTTTTCTTTTTTCTTTTAGGATTGATAGACTAAAGTAAAAAAAAAAAAAAGAAATAGGAAGATTTAGTGTTTATTTCAGTTTTTTGACAACACAAAAAAGCAAAAACATGCAATGGAGTGTTTTAAGTTCACATATAGATCTAGAGATTTTGAAGAAATTAATTTGGCTAGAAGAAAAGGGGTTTAAGAGGATTCATAAAAAGTAATTTAGTGGAGACAATGGCAAAGAATTATTGGATTTGGGGTTTAGGTTAAGTAGGCAATTATTGTTCTTAGTATTTTTAAAGAGAAAAAAAGTGAGGAAGAAAGAAGCAGTTGACAAAAGATGAATGAATTTTCTAAAAGCTTATATTTGAGATAAACAAGGCATTTTAAAGGAAAAAAAAAATCTTGACTTGCAGCTGCAATGTAAACAATCTAATCTAATTATGATCTGAGATTGACTCATTCCATCCTTTTCCTGCAACCTATTTGTTTCTTTCAATTGGTATATCTATCTATCTATTTATTTACTTAATTATTTGTTTATCTATTTATTCATTTATTTACTTTTGTTCATTTTACATTTTTTTTTTGCTAAAACAAGATATTTTATTAAAACTTAAGAGTGAATCGTTCCTAAATTATAGAGGCAAGTAATAAAAGAACCATACCACATTACAACCCATGTTCACACTCCTAGTCCAACTTTGCCTTCTCCTTTGCCTCTAACCTAGACCAATCAAACGAAATAATCATGTCTCAACATAATATCCTAAACCAAATGAAATACCACCTGAGAAAAACACATCAAATACATTAACAAGCAACCATTGTACAAGAACACGAGATTAGTACTCCTATAAAAAAGTTAAAAAAAGATCCCATGGATAAAAGAGATCATAGTTTCTAATATCAAGAACATCTGCACATGCATGTATACAATACAGCAAAATTAAGTATTAATGGTGCCTAAAATAATGTTATTGAAGATTGAATTATGTCACCATTTATATTTTGTAACGAAAATTTAGGTTAATTAATTCTAAGTGTGCAGAGTGAAAATTTTCGCTCTCTTGTTTTCTCTGTGAGTCATCTTAGGAGAAACTAAGCTTTTTTCCAAATTTTTTGAGTTCTTGATTTTTTATTTGTTTCTTGTGATTCTATGTATTTTTGTGAGTAATCCCCTTTTTTTCATAATCTTTGATTCATCGATTGTTTCCAATCTTGAGTATGTGTAAATAGTTTCCATTATTGAGATTTATGGTATGTCGATTAGAGCTTTTGATTTTAGGTTTTCTTATCGAGTCTAGGTTTAGAATTCTAGTGGCTTGGAAGTACATAATATCAAAATTTAATTTGGGGTAATTATGCTAGTTAGTATCAATTGACTAAGGATTAAATAGAGTTCATGTTAATAGCGAAGTTAAAAATAGAATTAGATATGGAGGATAGTTTGGTAAAGGTAGCAGCGAAGTCGACAATGGTGAGATACACAATGTTTGATAATAAATCACGATGTTGAGGAATGTCTTCAATCGAGTGGATAACATAAATTGTTACCCTAAAAAAGAACTACATCAATGGAAAGAAATAGCTAAAGACAATAAAAAAAAGCTTGTTAGAGCCCGAACCGTCGTATCAGCTTATCAAAGGAGAAATGTACGGTTAAAAGCTCGAGTTCGAGATTAAGAGCCAATCAGGTTGAGAGCGAGACATTAACAATTAGGGTTCAAGGCTTAGAGAAGTCCTTGCAAGCTTGCCAAAACTAGGTGGATGAATTAGTACAGGCCTCAGAATGATGGAAGCAAGAATAGCAACAAATAGTTGATCAGGCATGCCAAAATTATCAAACTCATCATTGCCATCTCACTGAACAAATTTACACAGCTCAGTTGAAGGCCAAATATATGATGGCTATGGCTCGATCTCTAGCATGTAACATCTTACCCACTAGAGCTCACGAACAAAAACTGATGTATTTCTTAGAACATGTGATTAAACAATGTAATCATGCCAGACATTTTTGAATGTAATCATATGTATTCAAGACTTTGGTTGCTTCAATGAAAGATGCTATTGGTAGAGCTGTTTTCTAATCCAATTGTCCTTCTTGCATTTGTATAAATAACAATTATTCTTTTTCTGCTTTGCATCAATAACATAATTTTTTTTCTGCTTCATGAACTCATGTCCATCTTCATGTCATGTCATGACACATTCTAATGGTCTAATCCGTTAATAATCTAAAGTGAAGGTGTCCTGAATCATGAAATCTTCAGCTCGCCATCGCTACAACACTTGTACTTATCATAAAGCCATAGAGAATGATCATCAGTCTTGCATTGAGCGACTATAACTCATGTATAGAGAATCTCAAGAACAATCAGCTCATAGGAATGAAGAACTTCAATCTCAAATAGCAGAATTGACATAACTGTTGTTCAAAGCATTAAAGGATAAAGGACAAATGAGCACCATCAACACTGGTAAAAGATCGGCCAACCTCAAGAGTAATTTGAATGGTGGTACCGAGGCTACTAATGTGCGTAAAGTAGTTTTGCATGAACAACATCCCTTAACAGTAAGAATTCTGTCGACTCAACCATTCATTTATCTCAATCCTGCAATAGCACCACATTTAGTTCAAGCTCTTCGCCCGCTATACCTATAATACCAGATCTTGATGAACAAGCAAAACAAAAAAGTGCAAAAAAGGTCTTCAAAAAATGATGAAGACTTAAACAAATACCAATCTCTAGAGAAACACCTTCGAGTTATAAGGAAAGTGATAAATTTGGAATTGTAGACACGAAGGCTCTAGGACTGGTCTCTAGTCTTATCATTCCGCATAAATTCAAAGTGCCAAAGTTTGAAAAATATATAGGACCACATATCCCATTGCTCACTTTCGGATTTATTGTTGGAAGATGACCGGGTACAAGAAAAATGAAAAATTGCTAATCCACTGCTTTTAGGACAGTTTAACTGGGCAGCTCTCTGATGGTGCATAGGGCTAGACCCTATAAGAATTTAAACATGGACAGATCTGGCTTGTGTATTTCTCGACAAATATAAGCACGTATCTGACTAGGCCTCAAATCGCCTCTCCCTGATGAACATGGAGAAGAAAGCCTCTAAGAGTTTTAGGCAGCACGCCCAAAGATGGAGAGATAAGGTAGCTCAAGTTCAACCTCCATTAACTGAAAGAGAAATGACAGTTATGTTCACTGGCACCTTGAAAGCTCCTTACTACAAGAAGTTGGTGGGAAACACCGCGAAGAATTTTGCTGATATGGTCATATCAGGGGAGATGATTGATAATGCCATAAAAAGTGGGAAAATATCTATGGGAAAATCATTCAGGTCAATTAAAAAACCAACAAGTAAAGGAAAAGAAAAAAAAGTAAACGCTGTCAGTCATAGCACCGTAAAGTTCTTTCAAAATCCATGCTTAGCTCAAGGGGTATATGCCCCAAATATGTTGTATCCAGATTTTAGCCCCTACCAAATGACACCAGCAGTTCACTCTACTGGATTGCTCCAACAGTTACCCTCACATCGAATCCTGTTCAAAATGCTCCTCCAAACATGCAACCTTGCAACACAAACAATGCCTGAGCCTTAAGTAATCATCAAGCACATCGAGAAATGGAACATTTTGACACTTTACCATACTCATATAAAGAGATCTATAATCGCCTATTAGTTGATCGATTGGTCACCTTAGTGTTTTTAGACCCAAAATCTCCACCATACCCCAACTGGTATGATGAGAATGCTTACTGTGAATACTATGCTAGAGCACAGGGACACTCAATTGAGAACTGCACCTCATTCAAGAGAAAGGTGCTAGGCTTACTGAAAAGAGGCATAACCAAAATAGAGCAAGGGCCCGGACCAAATATTGGGGCCAACCTGCTCCCTCATCATGGTAAACCGAGGGTAAATGCCATGATTGATGGGAAAGACTGTTGGATCAAAGGAGATGTTAGAGAGGTCAAGATGCTAATGAGTAGAGTGTGGCAAGCATTCAGGGTGTTAGGATAGTGAGCCCAAAAGAGGAATCCATAGAGTCCTCTTACTGCTACTGTGCTCAAGAGCACGATTTACAGCAATGTTTGTGTTTCTGAAAATGGTCCAAGGAATGATGGATCGATCCGAGAAAAAATTTTATGAGAAATGTCATGAATTGACTTATCCATCTGTTAACATCATTGGAGAAGAGAAAGCAAATGACAATGGCATCTTAACATGCCTTTTTCTTATGAGTATGGAGAGGTGGCCGAATGAAAGCTTTAGGCATTACGCTTTTAGGTGGATGGAAAAGGCTGCCTAAATTCAACCACTATTGACAGAGAAGGAAATGATCATCAGGTTGCACACTACAATCACTGTACTATGAAGAAGTGGTAAAAAGAAGCACTAAAAGCTTTACCGACGTAGTCATAATTTATGGGATGATGGATGGGCTTTGAAAAAAGAATCAGGTAGGGTAAAAGGAAAAAAAGTTGAAACAACAAGACAGCCAAGGTTCAACAAAGGAGCTAGTTCATCTTAAACCTATGCAAGCACGGACCTAAAACAGTTCATTGCTAAGCAAGATTACGAGATCGTGAAAAATGTGGAAGAGCTCAGAATGCCAATGAGCACAGTTTGGCAGATTCTGGTAAAAGCCAAATTAGTTAATGAGATCGAGAAGAAAAAGGAATGAGTTATCAACTTTTATGATTTTCATACGATACATGGTTTTTCCTTTCATATGTGTAAAGAGTTTTATGCCATGGTCCAAAGAATAATGAAGGAAAACAACATCAAATTTTATGATGTAAAGCAGACTTTGACTATTTAACCCATAAATGCACTTCTATCCGTCAATGCCATAGAAGGGGATGGAGGTAATCCCTCATACAGCATCAAAAGACCACTAAGCCACTTGACTTGAAGTGGTAGGTGTTATGCACCACCAGCCTTACGAGATGAAGCTCAGCAAAAAGATACTAGCCAGAATCTTCAAACACTTAAGTCTACAACTAAAGGGTCAGATTCAAAAGTTACGAAAAAACTGATAAATGAGAAAGAAGCAATAGAGTTTTTTAAGTTCATTAAACACAATGAATACAGTATCATGGATCAGCTAAATAAGTAACTTGCCAAAATATCTGTGCTGTCACTTTTGTTAAATTTCAAAGCTTATAGAAATGCACTCTTGAAAGTTTTAAATAGGGCCTATGTTTCTCTCGATATTTCTATAGGCCAGCTAGATCATCTAGTGAACAATATCATAGCTGACAATTACATATCCTTTAGCAATGATGAGATTCCATAAGGAGGAAAAGGAAACCATAAAGCCCTTTACATCATCACATACTGCAAAAAGAGCATATTGCTCAAGGTGCTCATCAATCACAGGTTAGCTTTGAATGTTGCCTATGTCATGCCTGAATAAGCCCTTTATTGATGCGTCTCGTATTCGAAACAGTCACACAGTTGTGCGGGTATTTGACGGAACCTGCAAAAGCATTGTGGGGAACATCACTATCCTACTTCAAATAGGCTCATGTACTTATGAGATTGACTTTCATGTAATGGACGTTGCTCCATCATATAATTGCCTTTTGGAAAGGTCGTGGATCCATTCTGCCAGAGCAGTTCCATCATCTTTGCACCAAAAATTAAAGTTTGTAATTGGAAACAAAGTTGTCAGTATAGGTGGAGAAGAAGGTATCATTGCTGCTAACTCGACCGATACCCCATATGTTAAACCTAATAAGGGCATTCCAGAACCCTCTTTTCAATCATTTGAGTTCATAAATGCCACCTATGTTAAAAAAGGATTGCCCATGATTTAGCCTCATCTGTCAGGAAATACACAAATGGGCTTGAAGTTAACAGTCGGCAAAAGTGCTCGAGTCAAAAAAAGGCTTGAAAGATGCCTTCAAAGAGTTGCTAAAGCTCTAAAGATGACCCATCAGACTGACAAGAGAGAAGTTGGGTTCAAACCCAATGAATAGCAAAAAAAAAAAAGCAAGCCCAGAAGAATCGGGAGAAAAGAATAGCATGTCTGTTAGGACAAGACATGGGACATGAACCTATGACATTTTCTCCATTTCATAAGAACTTTCACTCGGGCAGACATGTTAACACTAGCTCGACAAACATCATGCTTGTGTTAAAGAAAATTTTTTAGGGATTTCTCTATCAATGTAATTAAAGAGCCATCAACAATGGGTGGAGAGACCGATTTATACCCTTTAGAGTTTATTCCAAGTGTTTGGACTGAGACAAAAATCCCTGTATTGTTCAAAACTCTTTCAAAGTAATACCATGAACCAAACCACATGCTTTTGGCCAAGAGCATTATGGGATCCTTTGTATGGGCACCTTCTTTCACATATTTTTTTGCCTATATTGTTCTTTTTCATATTTTCAGGTATTCGGATGAAGATGACATGAATATCCACATTGAGACTAAGGAAATTGACTTTGAGCAACCAATCTGTGCTGGTAGGGTTGAGTGTGAAGAAGATTCTGAGAAGGACCCTATAACCCTAGATCTGCTCAGACTAATTGAGTAAAAGAAAAAACAAATTTTACCTCATAAAGAACCCATCGAAACCATAAACCTTAGGATAGAAGAAGATCGAAAGAAAGTCAAAATTAGAACATCTATAAAACTATCAACCCGAAACCAATTGATAAGCCTTCTCCAAGAGTAACGAGACGTGTTTGCCTAGTCTTACCAAGATATGCCTGAGTTGAATACTAAGATCGTAGTCCATAAACTTCCCCTCAAACTCGAGTGTAAACCTGTACAGTAAAAGCTTAGGAGGATGAAACCCGAGATACTACTAAAAATCAAAGAAGAAGTTAAGGAACAATTTGAAGTGGGATTTCTTGAAGTCACCAAATACCTTGAGTGGGTGGCCAATATAGTCCCAGTCCCTAAGAAGGATGCTAAGGTGCGAATGTGTGTGGATTATATGGACTTGAATCGAGCTAGTCTAAAAGACAACTTTTCTTTGCCCCATATCGATACCTTAGTGGACAACACCGCCAAAAATGCACTTTTTTCTTTCATGAATGAATTTTTGAGATATAACCAAATCAAAATGGCAATCAAAGACATGGAAAAAACCACATTCGTGACCATGTAAGGAACTTTTTGCTACAAAGTGATGCCTTTCGGGCTAAAAAACATTGGGGCAACTTATCAAAGGGCAATGGTGACATTATTTCATGACCTTATGCATAATGAGATTGAAGTTTATATGGATGACATGATCGTTAAGTCACCTAAAGAGGATGAAGATGTAGCAGACTTGCAGAAGCTCTTTAAATGCCTTTACAAATATCAGCTTAAGTTAAACCCTGCTAAATGCACATTTGGTGTCATATCCGGCAAGTTATTGGGCTTCATTATGAGTGAAAAAGGAATAGAAGTGGACCCTGATAAGGTTAGGGCCATTCAAAGCCTTCCACCGCCTTAAAACCCAAATTAGGTAAGAAGTTTTTTAGAAAGATTAAACCATATAGCCCGATTTATATCTTAATTGACTGACAAATGTGACTTGATCTTTCAACTACTTCATAAACAAAATCTTGAAGAATGAAACAGAGAATGTCAAGAAGCCTTCGATAAACTAAAGCAATTCAAGCCCTCCAATGCTTATGCCTTCAATCCCAGGTAGATCTCTAATTTTATATTTATTAGTTTTTGATAGTTTGATGGGTTATGTATTAGGCTAGCATGATGAATCAAGAAAGAAGGAACATTCTATCTACTATTTAAGCAAGTAGTTCATAGAATGTGAAAATAACTACTCGATAGTAGAATAGCTATGTTGCGCTCTAGTCTGGACAACCAAGAGGTTAAGATAATATATGTTATACCACACCACATGGTTGATCGCCAAACTGGATCCTGTCAAATATTTTTATGAAGCCCCTGCATTGTCAGAGAGATTGGCTAGGTGGCAAGTCCTGCTTTTTGAAAACGATATTGTATATGTGAATCAAAAGGCCATCAAGGGTAGTGCAATCGTAGATTTCTTGGCTAGTCGAGCAATGGATGATTATCAACCTTTAGACTTCTAATTCCCCGATGAAGAACTAATATGCATATTCGTGGTGGGAGATGCAATCGATAGTGGTTCACCTTGGAAAATGTTTTTCAATGGTGCTTCAAATGCATTGGGGCATGGAATTGGGGCAATTTTAATCTCACTCAAGGGAAGCCATTATCCTTTCATTGCAAGATTGAGCTTTGACTACACAACAATATAGTTGAATATGAGGGTTACATCGTGGGACTCCAAGCTACCATCGAAAGGGGCATCCAAGCCTTACGAATGCTGGTGACTCAGCCCTTGTCATTTACCAATTGAAAGGTGAATGACAGACATGTGATGCTAAACAAATTCTAAAAGTTTAATCTTAGAACTGAGAGAAAAATTTGATGATGTTAGCTTTCGATATTTGCCTCGAAAGAAAATCAAATTGCTGATGCCTTAGCCACCTTATCATCCATGTTTAAGGTTAATTAGGAGTCAAACATTGCCCTTATTTAGATGAGCATTCATTCAACACCGGCATATTGCCAGAATATCGAGGAAGAAAAAGATGGTTTACCCTGGTATCATGAGATCTTTTAGTATATAAAAAATCCGTAATACCCTAATCTTGCCACCGAAAATGATAAATGATTCATACGAAGCATGGTTGCAAACTTCATTTTAGATGGCAGAGCACTATATAAGAAGAGTTAGGATCAGGTATTACTCTGGTGCGTGGATGCCTCAAAAGCCAAAAGAATCCTCAAGGAAGTCCATGAGGGGATTTATGGCACACATGCTAACGGATACCGAATGGCGTAAGAAGTTATGCGATCAGGCTACTACTAGTTGACTCTAGATTGCATCAACTATGCCCTAAATGCCATAAATGCCAAATCTATGGGGATAAGATTCATGTCCCTCTGGTACCATTGCATGTTATGATAGCCCCATGGCCATTTTCTATGTGGGGGGTGGACATGATTAGACCAATCAACCCTAAGGCCTCTAATGGACATTGTTTCATCCTAGTTGCTATCGACTATTTTACTAAGTGGGTGGAAGCAGCTTCTTATGCTAACGTCACTACAGCTATTGTGTGCAAATTTATGAAGCAGGACATCATCTGTCCGTATGGCCTTCCAGAGAAAATCATCACGAACAATGCACGTAATCTGAAAAACAAAATGATGCAAGTAATTTGCCCTCAGTTCAAAATTCAGCACCAAAATTTCATCCCATATCATCCAAAAATGAACGAGGCAGTGAAAACAACCAACAAGAATATCAATAAGATAATTAAAAAGATTGGTGAGATGTACAAGGATTGGCATGAAAAGTTGCCCTTCGCATTACATGCTTACCACACAGCAGTACGGACTTCTACGGGTGCTACATTGTTCTCTTTAGTCTAGGGCATGGAAGTTGTTCTACCCATCAAGATAGAAATCCCGTCACTCAGAGTCCTGATGGAAACATAACTTAAATAGGCCGAATAGGTTAAAGATCGATTTGAGCAACTTAATCTCATCAGAGAAAAGAGAATCAAAGCCATTTGTTATTGGTAGATGTATCAAAAGCACATGATGAGAGCCTATGACAAAAAGGTCTATCCTCGTCAGTTTTGAGAAAGAGACTTAGTGCTTAAGCAAATTCTCCTAATCCACAAAGATGTTCACAGAAAATGGACCCTAAATTGGGAATGACCATACATGGTAAAGCGTGTATTCTCTGGAAGAGCCTTAATCTTAACGAAAATGGATGGCAATGACCTGCCCAATCCTGTGAACTCTAATTTCGTAAAGAAGTACTATGCCTAAAAGGACTTTAGGATGAAAACCCGAAAGGGCATTCTATTAATCCTTCGCCCACCATTCTTGAAAAAAACAAAAAAAAAAACAACAAAAACAACAAAAAAAGAAAAAACTAACTTAAGTCAAAAACCTAAGAGGGTGGCTTAAATAACCAAACCCATTCAAACCAAGTCAAGGCCAAACCATCATCAACCTAAGACCAATCTTCCCTATATTCATAACTCTGACCAAGACACTAAATCATAACTTAGCCACCTATTTTATGCCGACCAAACCCCATCCACACCTGTACTTGGAAAATGAAAAGTAACCAACTTTCAGGCCTCCATCCCACCATAGGGTGATCTAAGGAATCTTCTTATGATTTGGACAACACCACAAGGATCATTTGCTTGAGAAAAAGTCTTCGAACGCACTCAGTGGAAAATTTATGTCATCAGCATCAACGCCAATCACCACGGGAAGACTTCTTTTGGCTTTTTTATTTTTTAAAAAATTTTAATCGAATGAGAATACAATTGTTTAATTTCTCGCAAAACCTTTTTGTAACCCTGTATTCCATGTTGTATCATGTTTATCATTTAATTGATAATGCTTGATAAATGAACAAAACTTATAACGGGATTTCCTAGCATTGCTTGGAAAGATTAAACTTTATGAGAATTTTTGTTAAGTCTAAAGACCAAAAATGAACTTTAAGGCCATGGTTGGTCCCACCTTTTTTAATCTTGTATCCTGAGAAGTGTTTAAACTCCACCCTTAGAAAAGCCTATCATAAAGAAGAGAGGCTAAAATCTTGCTTCGATTGGAACCTAAACAACCAGGGTTCAACACATTTGATCAGTCAAAGAGGCTCTTTGGAGTTAAAATTGGTAAAAAAGCACCACTCATGCTTGCTAACGGACTCATTAAAACTAAAGCCTTTCAACATGAATCATCCGATTTTACAATCCTTTTATTACCATCATAGGTCATCGGGACAAGAAGCCACCTTATTAGATATGACAAAGATATAAAATTGATGGATTATGCCTTTGGAAACACCACTTTCTCATCATTTAAACATGCATACGCATTCTCATGCATTCTGCAAGATTTAACATATTTTAGGTACCAATCCTAGTACAAAAGGCAAATTAGTACAGAGCGCAATGTGCAAACCTCGAAAAATCTTAGGCAAGTACCTTTGACATCATAAGCTCATTGGAAATCGTCCAAGAAAGGTATCCAATCTTAACCTTTTTTCTTTCTTTATCCTAAAAAATCAGGACATTTTTGTTCGTTGTCTTAAAAAAGTAGGACGTTTTTTTTCTTTGCCTCAAAGAGCAGAACGTTTTCTTTTCTTGTCTTCAAAGAGCATGACTTTTTCTTTTTTTGTCCTCAAAGAGTAGGATGTTTACTTTTCTAGTCCTCAAAGAGCAGGATGTTTTTTTTCTTTATCCTCAAAGAGCAGGACCTTTCTTTTCTTATCCTCAAAGAGCAGGATGTTTTATTTTTTTGTCCCAAAAAAGTAAGATTTTTTTTCTTTGTCCTCAAAGAGCAAGACCTTTTCTTTCTTTGTCTTCAAAGAGTATGACCTTTTCTTTTCTTATCCTCGAAGAGCAGAACATTTTCTTTCTTTGCCCTCAAAGAGCAAGACATTTTCTTTCTTTGTCTTCAAAGAGCAGGACTTTTTCTTTTCATTATCATTTTCTTTCTTTGTCCTCAAAGAGCAGGACCTTTTCTTTCTTGTCCTCAAAGAGCAGGACCTTTTTTTTCTTTGTCCTCAAAGAGTAGGACCTTTTCTTTTCTTATCCTTAACGAGTAGGGCATTTTTCTTTCTTAAATAGTAGGACATTTTTTTCTTTGTCCTTAAAGAGTAGGATATTTTCTTTCCTTTGTCCTGAAAGAGTAGGACCTTTTCTTTCTTTGTCCTTAAAGAGCAAGATGTTTTCTTTTCTTTATCCTTAAGGAGCAGGATGCTTTCTTTTCTTTGTCCTCAGAGACATTTTTTCTTTGTCCTCAAGGGGCAAGACGTTTTCTTTTCTTTGTCTTCAAAGAGCAGGACCTTTTCTTTCTTTGTCCTTAAAGAACAGGACATTTTCTTTCTTTGTCCTTAAAGAGTAGGATGTTTTCTTTTTCTTATCCTCAAAGGGTAGTACTTTTCATTTCTTTATCCTCAAAGACCAGGACATTTCCTTTTCTTATCCTCAAAGAACAGGACATTTTTTTCATTATCCTCAAAGAGCAGGACCTTTTCTTTTCTTGTCCTCAAAGAGCAGGACATTTTTTTCATTGTCCTCAAAGAGTAGGACCTTTTCTTTTCTTGTCCTTAAACAGTAGGACATTTTCTTTCTTCATCCTCAAAAAGTAGGACGTTTCTTTCTTTATCCTCAAAGAGCAAGACATTTTTTTCTTTGTCCTAAAAAAGTAGGACTTTTTTCTCTTTGTCCTTGAAGAGTAGAACCTTTTCTTTCTTTGTCCTCAAAGAGTAGGTCTTTTTCTTTTTTTTCATCTTCAAAGAGCAGGACCTTTTTTTTCTTTATCCTCAAAGAGTAGGGCTTTTTCTTTTCTTTTCCACAAAAAGTAAAACCTTTTCTTTCTTGTCCTCAAAGAGCAGGGCCTTTTCTTTTCTTGTCCTCAAAGACCAAGACCTTTTCTTTCTTGTCCTCAAAGAGCAGGGTGTTTTCTGTCTTCATCCTCAAAGAGTAGGACATTTTCTTTTCTTTGTCCTCAATGAGCATGACCTTTTTTCTTTATCCTCAAAGAGTAGGACGCTTTCTTTCTTTATCCTCAAAGAGTAGGATGCTTTCTTTCTTTGTCCACGAGGAGTGGGATGTTTTCTTTTCTTTGTCCTTAAAGAGTAGGGCCTTTTCTTTCTTTGTCCTCAAAGAGCAGGACGTTTTCTTTCTTTGTCCTCAAAGAGTAGGACGTTTTCTTTTCTTGTCCTCAAAAAGTAAGACTTTTTCTTTCATTTTAGTCTTTAACGAGCATGATGCCTTTTCTTTCTCTTTTAAGCCCACACAAGCTGGTGGCACCATTTTATTTTAGTTCTTAAAGAGCAGGATGCCTTTTCTGTTTCTTTTAAGCCTACACAAGCTGGTGGCACCCCTTTCATTTTAGTCATCAAAAAGTAAGATTCTTTTTCTATTGCTTTTAAGGCCACACGAGCTAGTGGCATTTCTTTTCTTAAAGAGCAAGACACATTTTCTTTCCTACCTGAAAATCAGCCTAATACACTACCTGAACAAAATGGTGTCTATTTGTCTTAGCCCTATTCCTAATACTTAGCAACAATCAAAGAGGGGCAGCTGTAAACACCTTAATTTATCTGAACCTGTTTTTGGTATCCTAGGAGTTAGGTAAAAGATGACAAAAAAATAGAAATAAACCTGAGGGGCAATTGTGCTCGACAAAAAAGTTTTTTGGGAAATTCTAAAATGCCTATAGACTGCTTTAAAGAAAAATGCAAAAATAAGGCATGAAAAGTCATTTTCAGGGTGTCATCGGAGTCATTCAGGTAAGTACGCGAGCCAATTTTCCATTTTTTGTGACCAAGATAAGATGACTCGAGGAACTGAAGGTATGTGCAGGTTATATGGGTATTCAAAAACTATCACGAGGCTTTCATGTTACCAAAATTTTGAATTTCCATGTGTAGTATCGATACAAGAGCATTTGGTATTGATACCCAAGGTATGGTCTCGATACCTGGCATGTTTGTATTGATACAGACCTTAGCAGTAGCTAAAGTTGTGATTTTTAGCAAAATGTATCGATATACAAGCATGAGTATCAATATAGATCCGTGGAGTATCGACACTGGCCTCTATGTCTTGAGACTAGAAATATTTTTTGCTTTTAGTATCGATACACAACTCATTATATCGATACTTAGGAGTAAAATGTACCTTGTGTATCGATACAACATGTTCTGTATCGATACACCAAGGCAAAAATGTACCTAGTTCGAGCTATTTTTCAACCTCCAAAAACTCGATTTAAACATGTTTTTGCACCAAGGAACTATCATATAACATTGCAAACCTCAATTGTAGGTTCATTAACAGATTCTAACACATTTTTGGAGTCCAAACAATTAATGACAAAGGTCATTTTCATAAAATATATGGGTGTAAGAGGATGGCAGGCAAATCTCTGGCTTGCAGGCTTTCACATCCTTTCTGCCTACTTGCTCAGCATGGTAGAACCAGTAAGAAAGAAGTCAACTGAACATGGCAGCTGAAGATATGCCCTAGTGCAGAAGAAAAAAATCAAAAATGCCCTTGGCATTTTCTTCTAAAAGAAAAGGCTAAATCAAGAAAAAGAGAACCAGCAATTAAAAAAAAAGCTCTCTCAGCTATAAAAAAATGCTCTCTAGCAATCCCAAAAAACTTTTCACCCATCCCCATAAATCCTCCAGCAACTCCAGCTCCAAAAGCTCACAAAAACATTATTCCATTGCCTTCCACCCTCAACCAACTTTTATTCTTGTAGCTCCCTAAAACCACCACCAGAACACCTTCAAAAACTCAACCTTTCACATATTTTCATCTTAGAAGCACCCCATGAGCAACCACATTACCAGAAAGCTTCTTCCTTCATCCTTTTCTTGCTAAACAATAGCAAAAAGAGGGAAGGAACTAAGCTTAGGGTTGCTGCTTTAAAGAAGGTAGAAACTTCAATCCTTGGCTAGTATATCTTTTACTTTGTCCTATGTATCTTTTGTTTTGAGCATATATTTCATCTTAGTAAACCCTTTTTATGCTTTTATGGACACCTTAGGACTCCCATGCATTTTTTGTGGCTTTGGTTGTGGTAGTTTAGGATCTTGATGTTTTTCTTGGTGCCTCCATGTTGTTTGTTTAACTAAGCATGCTCTTTTGCATTTTCATCACCATAATAGCCTCTGTCCATGCACTTCTTTCCATGTTCCTTCCATATTCATGTCTTCATCCCATGTTTAAAATATGCATCTTAACATGACATAAGTATGCTCATGCATTTCCTAGAAGCTTGATAGGCTCATTGAAATAAAAATGCCTTTTTTAGTAAACTCTTTTTAAACATGCTCATCCTAAGTATGTTTATGCATCTATCTATCATCTCCATGCATTTGTTTGTCATCTTTTTTTATGAAAAATGTCATGTTTGCTTGTGCATATATGTCATCCATATTCTGCATCGTTTTGTGATACTTTGCTTGTGTTGAGATGCATGCTTGAGTGCTAGAAAACCCGACTTCAAAAATATCCCCAAGTTAAGCACATGCTATCTCTTATACATAGAGAATAGCATGGGCTTAAGATTTTTATGAAGTTGGTTTTCCAACCTTGGAGGCAAAATAAGCATTCAATTCTGGATTCATGGAAGAACGAGTGTAAGAGTGCTATTTTTTCAAAAATGAAACGAAGCTTTTTAGTTGAAAAATGTGAACCCTTGATCCTTATCCAACCACCCTCATAGTGGCATGGTCAATAGGTTGTTCTATCATCCCAAACTACTCCAGGATTGTTGAATGAACTTGTGAGACCCATGTCAACCTCTCATCTTGGTTATAGATGTTTGAACATCCATGACCCAAGCTCAACCCAAAGAGAAAAACCAAAATACCAAACACCTCCCTTATTTTGTTCTAGTAGCACAATGGCCTGATCTTGAAAAATTATTTAAAAAATAAAAAAATGATTTGTCCAAAATGTGTTGGTATTTTTCCCTTGAAGGGTTTTGAATTAACTTTCTGATGATGTCTCATTTACCTTCAAATCATCTCAGATGAAATAGTTATGATTTTTCAAATGTTCGCTGTCTGAAACCGCTGGATCTAGCAAGTAGTTTACTGTTTGGGCTGTTTCAGCCTAGCAAACAACATTTTTTAATCCCTGGAATATTTTTTTCCATGACGTTCAAGAAATTCCCTTTTCAAAAAGGTTATTATTCGTATTTTACCAATTCCTGATGAATCCAAAATGATTTTTCAAAGTCCATCATACCTTTACCCCGTATATGCTACTAGTATCGAGATAGGTTGAAATTCTAAAATTAATTCTGCCTAGAAAATGATTTTCTAGGATTTTTGGAGTATTTTTATATTAACCTCATCGAGTTACCTTTCCAAAGGTACCTCGTTTTCCCTCCAAGACCTCTGGATAAGCTCGAAATAAATTTAAAAAGAGAAATGGCACAATGCTATCCTTTACTTCTAACCTGATTTTTGAAATGTTTTTATTAAGGCATTCGAACGCCTCATGATTTACTTGGCTCATTCTCATAACCTAAGCCCTTTAGACTTGGACCAAGGCTAAACAAAAGAAGAACATTTTAGCCAAACCTTCAGCTCACGATTTTTAAAGATTCATATTTTCAAAAATATGACCCATTTCTTTTAACGTCGAAGATTTTTACTTTCGGTGGTAATCCAACCGCACTTTTTCAAGGGATACTCTAACCCCGCTTTTACTTCAAAATGACATTAAATTTTCATTTTTAGGGATACTTCAACCCCACTACTCTGAGAGGATACTCCAACCCCACTTTTACCTCCAAATGACATTAAATTTTCATTTTCGGGGATGCTCCAACCTTACTTCTCCCCGCTTCTACCTTAAAATGACATCAAATTTTCATTTTCAAGGATACTCCAATCCCACTTCTCCAAAGGGATCTCCAACCCCACTTTTACCTTAAAATGATATCAAATTTTCACTTTTGGGGATACTCTAACCTCGTTCTTCTGAGGGGATACTTCAACCTTGCTTTTCATATTCTTTCTAAGATCTAAACTTTTTTCCTCAGGACATCCTTGAGTCATCGAAACCTTTTTTTCTCCTTAAATTTCCACCGAGTCCGACTAAGTCTCAACATTGTCATCTCGATTATTCATTAATAATCAAAGATAATTACGAGAAACATTTCGATCGTCCCTCCTTTTCATGTACTTTGTGTGGATTTATTTATTGTTTTCTTTTCCACTTTACTAAGACATTTCCTTTTGTAGGGACCTTGGGCATTCATGCTTTAAAAAATATTTTCAAAATCACAAAACGATATCTCATGTCGATATCTCTCCAGGGCCAGACTGAAATATTTGTTTTTTTTTAAAACCCATCCAGAGATCATTTTCATAAAAAAACCCCCTATGTTTCTCACCTCTCTGAGGCACATAGGTGATATAATTTTCATTAAAACCAGGACTCGTATCTTTACAAAATTTCATGCATTGGAGGGAATTATATTTAAATAATGATAAAATGGAATCGAGGAAACTGAGATTCAAGTAAGATGTAGTTAGATGGTATTGATTTTCTAGCATTGTGGGGTGCTAATCCTTCCCCACACGTAACCAACTCCCGAACCCAAAAGAATGAATCTCTGTTATTATTTTCAATAGGCATCTGGTAATGCCTAACTTAAAATGATCGGTGGCAGCTCCAAGTTTATGGCCACTTTATGGTGGCCATCCAAGAGTAGTCGGATGAGCGATTTGTCCGATGGTCTTTCACTTCTTCATGTTAAACATCATCATATTTTTAAGTCGAGTGTGGTTTAGCCCTTCAGATCATCCGAAGTTCGTAAAGGCCGGGCACGTGGAACGCTGACAGGGTTAATTGTAAAGGATGTGAATGGTAGTACTATAGATGGCATTGGGAAAATATTCATGCTAATTGAGCTTTAACGGTTGAAGCAGAGGCTTCAAGGTAAGGGGTTATAATGGTGACAAAGAGGAGTTTTTAAAAGGTAATTTTTGACACTGACTCAAAGAAGTTGATTTCACACAAGGAACAAAATGGTCATAATGATGTTAGGTGGAAAATGGCCCTAATCTTTAATGACATATGGTTCTATAAACATCAAAAGGCAACACTTGAAGTTTAAGTTCATTTCTAGAACTACAAATCAAGTAGTTGACTGAGTTGTAGTCTAGTCTAAGAGGATAATATGCCCACATAATTAGGTTCAGCAATCGCCATCATCCTTGGTTTTCAATTTAGACAAGGATGCTTTACCAGCTCCACATGACGATAATGATAAGACTCGTATAGCTTAGTGCATAGGTGTGAAAATCATTTTTTGATGTACTAAGACTATATGAACTCAATTATAAGTGTCTCTGTGCAATATCAATTCTTTCATTTGGCTAAAACAAATTAAGTATGCTAAATTGCCACTTTTAAGATAAAATGGAATTTAACTAAAACACAAGGATTTCTCTACTTGTATGTTAAGATAATAAATCTATAAAGAAAAATCTTATATACATGTTTTTGATTTCGTTGATAGACAAAATTCTAATATTATAGAGCAAAACTAATTGAAAAGATTGTGTATATGGTGATGATCAAAAATACCCTTTTCACTCAGTCATAAATATATGAAATGAGAGAAGAAAAGAGATATCCAAACAAAGAAGCAAGAGCCAAAAAAAGATATAAGGTTCTCAATGATACGAAACAGAGAAGGGGCTTAATTTGAAAGAATCACAATCTCATATGAAATGGAAAAAATTAGAACTCATAAAACTAACGTTATCATTTAGGGGTGCACTACAAGGAAGAGGCTTCTTTTCGATGGAAGTTTTCATTGAAAATACATGAATTTCCATCGAGAAAGTTTTTTTCAATAAAAATTTAGTCAAAAAATCTGTTGTTGTAAATGAAATCGCTGATAATATTTCCATCACCAATATCTTTTCCATTGGAAATAATGTTTTCTGAGGAAATATCCACTAGAAATAATATTCTCCAGTGAATTTTTTGTCACTGAAAACTTTTACGATTGAAAATATCCATCAAAAATAGTTTTCAATGATAAAAATTTTTTGTTGTGAAAGGATTTTTAGTGATAGAATTTTCCATCACTGAAAGCTATTTTTAATGAATTTTTTATTTTAAAAATTCCTTGAAAATATTTTTTAACAATGAAAACTTTCGTAGCTAAAAATCCTTTTTGCTTTTTTTATTATTTATTATATTATTTTTGTTTGACATTTAAATCTTTTTAAGCTAAATAATTAACTTAGAAATAAATATAAATTGCCTTTATCGTACTAAAAATATAAAATGTAAATATATAAAAAATAAATAAAGTACAATTAAATAAATCGAAAATATGTCATAAACAAATAAAACTGTGTTACAAAGTTGCATCAATAAATTATAAAAAATATATCATTATGGATATAGAGGAGAATGGAGGCATGGTGGAAGGTTGCTACTACCAGAACTAGGCACTCGTCCACCGAGAGGCTGCTAAAGTGCCTATTACTTCTTTTGGGCTTGTACAATTGTGAAGTTCATATGTTTTAACTGCTCCTACATTGACCATATCTACTACTGTAGTGGAAGAATGTGTTGTTTTTTATTCTCTTGGCATTGGGATTTTGTGAATAGAACCTGCTGCATCTGACCAATAACGTTAGTCAAATTATCTATATTCTCATGTAGACCAAATCTATCACAGGCGATTGTGTCAGTAGTGGTGCCTGTTGAGCAATTGTTGGAGTAACTGGGGTTTAACTTGTAGCATCAGACATTGGTAATCACTTTGCAGACAAAAAATTTTGGCATGCTTTTAGCTTGGTTCCAAACCTGTATACATGTGTACGAGTGGTCTCCACACCTCCAATAGCTTGAGACCAACTCTAAGGGTCAAACTAATGATAAGTAGATGGATCATCCCCAAATCATAGCTGCAAATTTGCAGCATAGTTTTCCTACAAAAGCAATGAAAAGTATTAATTAATATTTAATGCAAAATAATAGCAATATTTATATATGTATAATAGTTTTATCACTTACACTGACAGTACGAGACTTTTCCTCGATAAAGTCTCTAGTTCTTAAGGCACATTAGTGAGTCTACGTGAAGACTTCCAAAACTATCGGGTCATGTTGTAGCTATAGTGACTAGAATGAAAGGAAATTGAAAATTTAATTCAAAGTTACTCATATAATTTATATAAGAAAAATATGAAAGTATTATTTAATATAATATCTATAATTGAAAATAGTTTAACAGTTAACTTACCATTTTTTACTAAGTCACTAGAAAAGGAACTGACCCACCAGTGCATTTAGTGATGGAACTTTCTTTCTCCATTTTTTAGTTCACCAATGCCTCAGCGAGTTTCAATTTTCGTGCATCTAAGTTCCAAAGGTTAACAAGCTGATCCTATATGGGGATTGTAATCCAATCGCATTGGTAACCCATGTAGTCCTTAATACAAGTAGTCTAGAAGATTGTCATTGCCTTGTTATGGTCGGTGTTCATTACATCTTTGAACTAGTCCCTTCTAGTGGTCTCGAATAATCATCGTACAGCATGTGTTTGTTCTATCAACCACTGGCATTTACCGTGCACCAAAAATTTCATAATTAGTACATGAGAAAAATCTATTATATTTTGAAAGTTATTAAAACATTAATATAAAATGATTTTAATTAAAAGTTCACCTAAAAAATTATGAACATATGATCCTTCATCACAACAAGGATCTTATTCTAGGTTGGTCATAGTGCATTATAATGCTACCTAATCAATGCAACAATAGTGGTTTTCATGGTCAACTTGACAAAAGTCTTATAATAAAATTAATCAATTGTTAATTATGATACGAAAACTCTCAATAGGGTTAGAAACAGATGGCAATGTCTTCATCCAACTTTTACCCCTTGTCCTTGGTGCAGTGGATGTATCGCCTACCTTAGGCTAAGGAGCAACAACAAGATCAATTGCCTCAAGTTAAGGCACTGTCACTACAAGTAACAATCTATCGTAGGATCTAATCAACCCTCGTCCATTTGAAACTTTGGGAGATTAGTTGAAAAATACTGATCTATATCGTCCCCCAGTGGTGCAGGCATCACAAGGGACGTATGTGGATCCTACTTAACTGTCATAGACATCCCTACATCCATATATCTCGATGTGCGAAGGCTGCTTTAAATGCCTAGAATAAAGCACCCTGTTGGAGTTGATGACCTGCTTGAGTTTTACCTCTACCAGTAGATCGCATTGTATTTATAACAGCAAATTGAAAAACATTAATAGTTTTATAACATAAATAATAATATTTGTAAAAGATAAATACTTATTTAAATTAACAAAAATTAAGTTAAATTATACCAAAAACATATAAAAAATTAACAATTAATTAAATCACAAATATTTGTCATGTAAACAAAATAATCATCGCATAATTAATTAAATAATTTTTAATTAAAAATTAATCAAATTACTTAAAAAATTAAATAAAAATAAATTAAATCATAGATATCTATAACATAAACTAATCAAATAAAAAAATTAATTTAACATAAACATTATTTAAATTTATACAAAATTTAACTTAGATTTTCTATAGCCTGATAAATTATGCAACAATGAGTTAACCATCGATGAGAAAGAGAAGAAGATGCCATAGCTTAAAAAATCAAACATAATTATTTTTATGCTTCTAAAAATAACTAAATTTTGTTTCAAGTAATCTACAAAAAATATTATAAAAAATTTGTAAAAATTAATCTAAAAATAAAATCTAACCCTGTAAACCCTAAACCTAATAATTAAATAAAACATAAATATATACAATATAAATAAAAATATTTAAAAATAATAATAAAAGAAAACTTTTGAGTTATATAGCAAGAATAAGAAGCCAAGAGACAAAAAAAAATCACATAAACATGCAAAAATGCAAATCAATTAATCATAATACAATAAATAATAAAAATACTAACAAAAATAACCCTAAAATGTAAAAAAAAAATTAAAATAGTAAAGACAAAAAAAAAATTGAGAGAAAAGCTTTTCAAAATATGAGGGAAATGAGGGAGGGGTGACCGACAATCGAGATATATAACAAAACCTTTTCTGATGGAATTTCAATTTTTCCTATGAAAAATTCTTTTGGAAAAAGTTTTACAGATCACTTCACTTTTCAATGACAATTCTGTCGAAAATAGTTATTTTTGACTGAATTTTTAAACTTTTTCTGACTGAATTTTGTATCAAAAATAATTTGGGCGATAATTTTCCCACCAAGATAACTTTTTGTTGAAAAAAGTATTTTCAATGAAATTTTTTGTTGGAAAAATATATTTTTCTTGATGAAAAATTCATTGAAAATTCTTTTTTTGACCGATATAATAAAACATATTTATTTTTATTTAATTACAAAAATTACTTTTTTTTACAATATTTTTGTCGGAGAATGTTAAAATCCATCAAAAATGATTTTGACACATGTAAACAGTTATGCGCTAAAATTATTTTCGACAAATTTCAACTTTCTCCGATGGAATTTTTGTTCAAAGTATTTGTGGTTTCTTGGGATGAAAATTCTATTGGAAAAAATACAATCTTATTGGAAATCAATCATTTTTTAGCAAAAAATTTTTGTCAAAAATAATCCATCAAAAATAAACTTTTCTTTATCAGTGTTCCCAATCGATACTTCAGAGAGAAATATAGGGGGAAAGCCTAAAACAATGCCAAAGATGGAGGAGAGCCAATGATGGTAATTGTTATCATGGAATTGAGTGTTTGGTTTAAGGTAGATGAATAGTCAACTAATTTTTTGAAGAAGGAGAAATAATGAATAAAACAAGGTATATACTAAACAACATTGTGTGGGTTTCTAGGTCTTATGTAGACACTTAATCTTGTCTAAGCCCCAACACAACATTTAAAGACATTAACAAAACCAAACAGGTAGGTACAGATCCATTTCCATCATTCTTGTCTAATGTAAGGTGTTTAGGGAACAAAAGGCTAGCAAAATCCACATTTTTAGTTATATGTATCAATACATGACCTTGATGTATCAATACAATGGTTGCCACATCACTAAATTTGAATGAAACAGTGTTATATCGATACAAGGCTTGATAGTACCTAAAATATGATTTATGGACCTAAATGTATGGTGAATGTATTGATATATTTCCTTTATGTATAAATGCATTCACCCAAAAATGGCCAATGTATCGATACGATACCCTTTTATATTTATAAATTTAGGCCATTTTGCTAGATTCATGCCTTTTTCTCTCCTGCATTATTCTCAAATACAAATTTGATCATAATTTTGGCTTCAAAAATTATCCAAATTTAGACCAAACTCATAAAAAATTATCTTGGGCCTTAAGATTGGATTAATACAATTTTAAAGGGTACATTAAGGTTGAAATAGGGCATTTTATAAGAAAATATGGATTAATGAAAGCAAGGTTGAGATTGCTCATTTGGTCAACCCATGTATGGCATTATTTGGTTAGCCAATGAAATGTAGTAAGCTCTATCCTTGGTACAATGACTCACCATATTTTATAAGAAAATTGTCTAAATGCCCTAATATTTCATGCATAGCCAAAGAACTTCCATTCACCTCTCACATACTCCTTCTTAGCCAAAATACTCTATTCCCATAGCTCCTTCTATAGCCCAAGAAAAACCTTTTAAAAACCTTCCATTTTCACTCATTTTCCCTCTCTAAAACCCTCTCTGTTAGAAGCACAACCTTAGGGATCATTTATGACACTTTTTTCTTGCTAATCTAAAGCAAAGAAGAAAAGAAAGTGAGGAAAAGATCCATTGAAAGCTTGGAGATTTATTTTTTTAACAAAAATAAAGGTAATGTTTTAAAGTTAATATTCCTATCCATTTTTCATTTATTTCTTTCATTCTTTTTAGCAAATCATCTTAATAAGCTATATATTTATGAAACCATGACCGTAGTAGGATATTCATGCATTTGAGGCCTTATTTGTAATGACATTGATGTTCTTGATGCTTTATTGGTGTATTAATGTTGTTTGGATGATTAAAAATGACATATTTCCTTGGTCACATCAGAACAACCACTGTTTGCTTTATTTTCCACACTTAGCTCCATGTTTCATCATATATTTTGATGCTATAATTTCATCTAAACATGCTTTGATGACATCTATGCATTGAATGTTCTTGATCACTGTTTGTTTGTTAACATGATAAAAAATATGATTATTTATGGTGGTTGCTGATATGAGATGTTTTTTATTGTGTTGTTGTTCATTATATGTTTGTTTAAATGTCTTTTGGACAGTCATTACTTTAATGTTTGCTGCGTTGAGTTAAATAGCCAAATGAAGCTAACATTTATTCCAATAAATAGGACTAATGTTAGTTTAACATTTCCAACCTATTAAATAATTAATCTTAGGGAAAAATTAAGCATATCTGTTTGGATCGATGGTTTAACTAGGCAAAATAAACTTTTTTTTTCTTGTTGTTTTATAACCTAGAAAGATTTTCTCTTAATGTGTTTGTTGAAAGGACTTGTTGTGAGCCTTGATGTTTAATTAAATGGCATGGTCAACAAATATCTCTCCGTTATTCGAGATTTTGAATAGACCTCTAACTTCACTACTATAGACCACAAATGATTGACATTCACATGTCTGATTCTCCAATACATGGCAAGGATAGCGAAACTCGAAAACTCCCTTGTTTGGTAGTAGCAGCATTACAACCCCAACTTAAAAAATTATTTTCAAACCTTAAATGATTTTTTTAAATTTTTTGGTATTTTCCCCTCAAGGGCATTAATTTACTTTTTTAAGGTATCTCGTTTGCCCCTAGATGTGGTCAGATAAAGGAGTTATGATTTTTTAAATCTTTGCTATATGGAAACCCTAGATCAGCAATCAACATTTTGTTTGGGCCATTTCAGCCCACAACATGGTTTTTCTAGAATTTTTTAATTTTTTATTATGAAACTACATGAATTTCCCTTTTTGGAAAGGTATCATTTATGATTTAACAATTCCAATGAGCCTGCGACGATTTTTCGAAGTTTGTTACACCATTTCCCTGGTACATGCTATCAATGCTACACCAATCTGACTTCAAAAATTATTTTCACCCAAAAGGTGATTTTCTAGGATTTCTCAAATATTTTTATACTGATCCTTATCAAGTTGCCTTTCTAATGGTATCTTATTTTCTACCTAAAGGCTTCGGATGAATTCGGAATAAATTCAGAAAGGCAAATGGTGTGATGTTGTCTCCCATAATTAATTAATTTCCCTAACTTCCCTTTCTAAGGCATTCGAATGCCTCAAATAAGTCTAATTGATTCCCTAATGAATTTTTAAATCATATAGGGTCCCATTAGGCTTGGATCAAGACCCAAACACTCTAAAAAAAATTTGGTCCTTCTATTCAAATTATCAACTTTAATTTAAAATCTACATCTTTATAAAAAATATCCAAAACTATTCGAATTTCCCAAAAATTACTAAATTTTCATTTACGGGGATACTTCACGTTCTTTTTTTATAACTCCATTAAAAAATGAATCTTTTTCTTCCCTGGGTTACTTTGGATTTTTTAAGCAAAATTTGAATCTTTGAGTTTTGTAACTTGAGATATTGATTTTAATAGGTGTTTGGTCATACCTAGCCCAAATGACTAGTGGCGACTCCAAATCTTCGGCCACTTTGTGATGGCTGTTGAAGGTTAGTTAGAGGATTGATTCGTCTGACTTTCCAATCCTAAATAACAAGAAATACCTTTTTCTCACCTTATAAAGCCTAAAAACCCCAATCAAGAGATACTTTTAAGTTGGACATGTCTCTCTGTTGCTGAAAGGGTACATTACGATAGCTGTTTCTATCTTTTTCTCAATTTTAACTCTTTTTCTCAATTTTCCTAGAATATATAATTAAAAAAATCAAATACTAATGTAAGAAATTTTATCTTTTTCTTCAACTATTAACTTATTTTTTCAATCATCATAAAATCGTTAAAGAAACTAAATACTAATGTGGGATAAGTTTAACTTTTTAATAATTATATATTATAAACATTAAAGAATGATATATTTATTTGATTGTATTTTTGATGAAAATATAACGTCATAAACTAAATTTGGATTTGATGTTGTTACTCATATTGTCATAAAATCAAATTGTTAGGCGATGAAAGTATATTGTAATGCTTCTGTGATGATTGCATGTGTCACCTTTTGTGCAATATAATAATGATGAACCAAATTTTCACTAACAAAAATAGTGATATAAGATAAAAAAATTCTTTCAAAATAAAATATTTAAATAATTTGTCACTAACAAAGTCTTATAGTAGTGATAACAAAAAAATTGTCAAAAATTGGTTAGTGCATCAGAAAGTATTTCTCGTCAAATTTTTTAATGTTAAATTTTGGCACCAAACATATGATGACGTAATCTTATGATGTTTTTGAAATTGTCATATAAAATATAACATAAAAAGAATATGAAAATTAATTGTTTTTGTCACGTATAGAGTATTTTTTGGGATATTATTTTAAGCGTCACTTAGAAAATTTCTCATTAATTGACAAATTTGTTATAGTGATAATATGGCAGAACATCAAATTAGGAAACTCCATAATCTACCTATAATAGTTAATATCACCACCACCTCAAAAATATTTCATTAAGATTGACTCTTATTTTTTCCAATTAATAGGCTATAACATTAGAACCATGAAAAGTATGAATCAATCTCAGTTCATCAACTTTAGCCTTTGACATATTAGTGGAAACAAAAGTTCTATAATTTTTAATTAATGTTCATAAACTTTTATTTTCTATTGTGTTCTTTCTCTCTTTCTCTCTCTCTTTCCCCCCTTATTTTTGCTTACTAAGGCTTCTTATTGGCTTTCCTTACATTTTAATCCTATTGGCTCTTACTTCATTAAGTTTTTCTCTTATTGGCTTATCCTTGCTAACTCATGTCCTTTGGTTGATCCTATTGACTAACCTTTGGCACTTTTTATACTTCTCTGCGAACTTATGTCCTTGTGTGATCTTATCTTATCCATCTCTACGCTTAGTTACAAGCTTATCATTTCCATTCCCTTTCTACCCTACTTTTTTGTATTTTGTTAGAAAAATTCCTCCATGTGAATTCCCACATCATCCTTCATTTTCCTTTAATTCAAATTCAAAATTATCTTTTTCAAAATATCACTCCTCCAATTATTTGATATTTCAATTTAACCCCTTCATCACTTCTCCTATTTTAAAATCCTTTAATTTCATTTTCCCACCATTTTAGTTCCTTCAATTTCAATATTCCAAAATTTCTCATCTAACTTTAATTCTTTAATTTTGCCTTTCCACCACTTGAATTTTGATTTTAATTCTTTAATTTCACTTTTCCAATGTTTCAAGTTTTTTCAATTACACTTTTCTATCAGTTCTTCAAAAATAATTTTTTTTCAATTTCATCCATTCACTATTTAATTCCTTTAATTGTAGCCTTTCATTAATTTAATTTTTTTTTAATTTCACTCTTCCATTAACTCTTTAAAAATACTCAAACTGGGAATTAAGAAAAAGATATATTTTGCCAACCAAAAGTCAAAGATATATTAGGCGTCTCCAACATTCATGTGTGATAATTTTTATTTACCTTCCACATACCTTTTCTGCTTTTATTCCCACTATCTCTATCTTTCCTTGTATCATTGTAAGACATCAATACTTGGATATAGGGCTTCTATATTTGTATTTCCCATTATTCAAATTCATTAATTTTTCCCATCCAATTATTACAAATATTACCATCTCTACAGCCTTAAGTGTTTGAAATACTCTTTTATCCCCACATAAAGTTAGTATTTCTCGAGAAAATTAGTAAGTATTAAGCCTCACAAAGTGAACCCCAATGCGATACTCTGATAAGCAGTACCATTTAATTTTGAGCAGCCATGAAAGTACTTCTTTTATTATGATTTCAACAAGTCCAAAAATTTTGCCCAATCTATTCATTTTTTGAAGAATAAATACTTAACAACTCTTCCATCATTTTTGAAAATATGACTTAATCATCTCTATTGCATTCTAGGTGGGATATTATTAATAAAATAGTGACAATGCGTTTATTAGCACTTTGGCTCATCACATTAATGTTAGTGTATGCCCTTAAACCAATCGGATTGGGACATGGGATACAAAGTATACTCGTTATTAGTTTAGTTACATAAGGTTTTGCTTCTTGTTAATTGCATGATTGACTATCATGAAACCATTAACTAGATGAAGCCCATGGAACTTCAAAGTCCTTGTAAAGGAATAGCAAAGTGTTGCAATTATGAGATTCTTATGCAACAAAGCTTAGCTCCTAAAAACATTCTTGGTCATTATATTGTCAAGATAGGGC
>JBBYHK010123511.1:0-38925 GCA_038382065.1 Adansonia grandidieri | reverse complement strand
TCATATGATTCTATGTAACTAGAAATTATATAAAAAATAAAAAACTTTAATAATTTAATTAAAAATTTATAATTTAACTTTTTATAATTAAAAAAAATTAAACAATAATTTTATATTTTCAGGTAGAAGTGTTCATGGGTCGATCCGACCAATCCAAGGTTCGAAAGAATTTTAGATCTCTCTGTCCATTCCTGAATAAGGCTAAGGCCCGATTTGGATATAGGTTTTCTTAATACGGCCTTGACCTTGGACATAAGTTTTCTTAATTCGGATCGAGTTGGGCAAGCCCAACTTGCATTACTATTAAAAATAAAAATATTTTTATTTAAATTTGATTATAAAAATATAAATATAAAAATATTTTTAAATTTTTAATATTTAAATATAACCATAACCCAGCTTTAAAGTTTGAATTACTATTTAAATATTAATAAAAAATTAATAATATTTTAATATTTTTATTAAATTTAAATAAAATAGAATTAAAATTTATAATTATAAAAAAATAAAAAATTAAATATAATTTTATATTTCTAAGTAAAAATATTCATGGGCCGGAATGGGCCAACTTATAGTTTGAAAAAAATTTAGATTTCTTTTTTCAGGCCCGAATAAGGCCATACTCGGCTCAAAAGCTTGAATTAATATTTAAATTTCAATAAAAATTTAAAATATTTTTATATCTATATTTTTAAAATTTCATAATTAAATCTAAATAAAAATAATTTATTATTAATATTAATTTAAGTTAGGCAGACCGACTCAATTTTATTAAGAAAGTTAGAAAACCTATGTGCAAGTTTGGGGTTGCATTAAGAAAACCTATGCCTTGGGTGGGCCATGGCCTTTTCTATTATGAACAAAAAATTTAAAATTTTTTCAGAATAGTGTTAATTCATAAATATCTCTAATATATAATTAGATTTAAAATTTTTAATTATAAAAATTAATTATAAATTTTGATTAAATTATTAAACTTTATTTTTAAAATATTTTTAGTTATATTGAATTAAATAATTTGTACTTATATATATATATATGTATATATATTTTACTACACAATTGGCGGCTTCCGAACATAGATTCAATCTGAAAAGAAAAAAAAAAAAAAACGGGAAATCATCGTTGAACCGGCGATTTCCCATTTGTTACCCAAAATCAACTCATTTTGGGAAATAATCTTGCACCGGCCTAATCAGGTAAATAATAAAAAAATTATAACTTTTACATAAAAAAGTTCAATATCATCTCCAACATAAAATAATAAAAACATATATATTTTTTTAATTACTTGAAACATTCTTGGTTTACGTACCAACTGAATGCAAGTCAGGACGAAATTCCATCTATTGTGGGATAATTCTTTCATATTAAGTAAGATACGGACAACATTGTTGAACGGTGCGTCTAGTTCTATCAACAGCGTTTTATATAAAGCCCATTGTTGGTTTTTCATCACCATCCACAAGGTGCAAAACTTTTGCCAGAGGCTCGTAAACTTTTATTATTTCACCTATTTTTTTTTTTCCAAAAAATCTTTTCTTAAAACAATAATTTTTTTTCTTCATAAGCAAGCTTGGACTTTTGCTGTCCCCATTTTCATTCTTTAAATTCCTGTATATCCATTTATGAATTTTTAGAGCAATATAATTTAAATTAATTATATAAACAGTGATATTATAGAAAGATGGTAATTTTTTAGATAATTTCACTAACTAATTACTAAGTACTTGCCTTTGAATTAAACATTTCTTTCAAACCTTGCTTTTGCCTCGTAATTTCTTCTAATTGGACTCAATGAGTGGCAAATCGGGTAAGAGCAAGACGAAGCATTTCCTTCCCATGTGTATATGTTTTCATCAAATCAACGGTCCAAATGTGATTGTATATAAAGCAAGTCACTTTTCTCGCCTCATCCAACACTTTTGCTACACTTCGCTTCCTTTTCATCAAATTAGCGGTCCTAATGTGATCGTCTATAAAACGGTCCAATATGCTTAAGGCCTAAGTCAAAACAATGAGCTGAACAAGCTAACTAATACAAATGTTTCCTTTTCTCCATCAATTCTTTTTAGTAGACTTAATCGCTGCCTCATTATCAGTGATCATTTGGTTGCTTTAAGCTTTAACCAATTCTGGTATAGCACCCTTAAAGTAAACTCGACTCACTTGGAATGGATTTTCTTATTCTTTCCTCGTAGTATTCCGCAACTGATCCATAAGAACGTCGACCCTCTTCAAAAATGTTACTCCAACCTCTAGCTCTTTGTTTAAAGTCTTGCTTTTGTTGCAACATGGTCGGGACACTAATCCTAATTAGCCCGACTTAAAATGATGTGCGTACCCCTTATTCCTATCTAAATCTACCTATCATTATTATTTTTTCTTATCAGACTAAGTTGCCGATATGAGTCGCTCACTTGATTTAACTCTAAATAGTTATTACGAAACAACCATTTATTTTAGAGTCGACACCAATCTATTTGGGTAGGTGAGATTGGTCACATATCAGAATTCATATTTTAAGGGTTACGAAACCTTTAAAAAAATCTAAGATCTGCCAAAGTACCAGAGATCGCATGAAAGGTCTGGGAGTTAGTTACAATCATAAGTAAAGATCAACCAACTCATGATGCTTGAAAATCGGTACCGTATTAATCATATGTCAATTTAAAATTTGACTTTTATTCAATTTCAATATTTGATATTTAATTATAATTCCCACGTGTAAAAATTTTCATAAAATAAATTTATTATTCCGTATAGGAAAATCGAGTTTTTAATAATTTTTCGAAAATCAAAAATATCTCTCACATATTTTTAGAAGACCAGAAGAACACGAAAGTTTTAATCGCTCTCTTTAATACCTCGCTAGAAAGTCAATGGAATACCAAAATGTTTTAAGAAATCAAATGATCTTTTGTACCTCGTTGGATAGCCGGAGGAAGACAAAAAGTTTTATTTTATGAAAATTTTGAAAAAACTCGATTTTCATTTTTAAAAATGACATCTCGTTATTAAAATAATCAGTAGAACCTCTTTCATATATTGGGAGAAATTTTACTTACTATTTTAAAAAGGACATTGCCTTGATTTGAAAAAATTCCAATTTTATTTAATAATATAAAACTTTCTTAAGACCCGATTTAGACAAAATGTGCTCAACTCGACTCTAAGGATCCTAACTATATTGAAATAACCAACATGTCCCCTAAAATACACCTTCGACATAAAAGTATTCCGGTAACCCTAAAGGACTCGATTCTAAAATAAATTAATGAAGCGTCCCTAATGTGTATCTTAGACATATAAAAATCCTAGTACCCTAAAAGATTCTGAAACCTCATAAACCAATGAACCTATTCCTACTGTATACCTTTGAAACTAAGCATCCCGATGATCACATAGAAACTTGGTTTTAATATAAATTACTAAAATATCCTTAAAGTGTACTCTTGACATAGAAGTATCTTGATAACCCTAAAGGATTCTATAATTTTATAAAAAGATGAACCTATCTTTATTATGCACCTTCGACATATAAGTATGCTGGTGATCATAAAGGACTCGATTCTAAGGTAAATTATTAAGATACACCTAAGTATACCTTTAACATACAAGTATCATAGTAACCTAGAGGATTCTATAATTTTATAAAAAGATGAATCTATCCCTATTGCTCCTTCAACATATAAGTATCCAAGTGATCAGAAAAAACTCAGTTCCAAGATAAATTACTAAAATACCCCTAAGGTGTACTTTTGACATAGAAGTATCCTAGTAACCTAGAAGATGATATTTTTATAAACAAACGAACCTATTCCTACTGTACACCTTTGACATAGAAGTATCCTAGTGATCACATAGGAATCGGTTCCAAGAAAATTAGTAAAATTTCTCTATGGTTTACTTTTGACATAAGAGTATCCTGACAACCTTAAAGGATTTTATAATTTCATAAAAAGATGAACCTATCCCTATTATGCACCTTTAACATATAAGTATCCTGGTGATCATAAAGGACTCGATTATAAGGTAAATTACTAAAATACCGCTAAAGTGTACCTTCGACATAGAAGTATCTCAATAACCTAGAGGACTTGATATCTTTATAAACAAACGAACCTATTCCTACTATACATCTTTGACATAGAAGTGTCTCGATGATCACATAGGAATCAGTTTTAGGAAAATTACTAAAATATCCTTGAATGAAAAACATCGAAATGACGGATCCCAAAACTCAATCATAGCGCTGATTAACTGTTCATCCATGTGTATTTTGAGCAAGAGGGCAATCTGTCTATACTTTTCTGTAAATCGAGTTTGCTTTGTTCTCCCCCACTGATCCCATATTTCGTCTAATTCTCTCAAATTATTTTGGTGAAGGTCTAAATGAGTGATCTTTGGCAACTCTGACACAAAACCTTTCACTACATAGTCCCCATCCCTTTTCTGGTTGAATTCGGACTCAGACCAGACCCCTTTAAATTCCTTGGAAATAATCACTGCATGTATTGGTTTCACCATAAAATTAAATAAAATTTGATCTGAGTTGGAATCTTTTTAAAACAAGTGTTCCTGTATGCATATGAGAGATGAAAGATGCACAAAAAAATGAGTTAGTATCTTTAGGAAATATTAAATTCAAATAAAACTTCAAAATAATGAAAATCATAAATTATTCACATAAGGTAAATAGAAATCGCAAATCATTTGAACAAGATATTAAAAGTAAAAAATAAAAAAGGAAAACATAACTTTATCCCTTCATGTTTCCCTAATTTTGGTGACATCTAAAATCGGGCATGGCTTTGACTAGGAGGTTAGTATGGTTCACAATATGTGGTTTATGTCAGATCTCTAATTAGGTTCTCGAATATCTCGAGCCCTAAAAGGACTAGCGAGGTACCTTATCCTTATCCATTGCGGATCCATGTCGGAATGGGTTTAATTTGAGTGGGCTAGTCTTCCATGTCCGTAATGAGGTTAAAACCTCAGGTAGACATAAGAATCTACACCGGTAGGCTTTTCGCTAGTCCAGACAGAGGCTAACACCTCAGAAGGCAGAGCTACTTCACCCCCTCCTAAAATATTAGGTGCCTATGCCCCCTCCATATCTGACAGAGGAGAAACTATTGCATAATGTGCATGTGTGTGTGAAAGGACAAATTTACCTTTTTATGACACCACATTAAAAATAAAACCTACTGTCCTAATCCCCGACAGACAAAAGCGAACACAAAAGATTAGTGCAAAATAAATATAAATATAATAGAAAGGAAAATTATAAAAATGGAGATTTAAAATTAGATACCAATTGAAACCAGATTAATTGAAATTTAGTTAACAAATAATTAATTTTAGGCCTGACTCTCTAGACGTCCCCAGTGGAGTCACCAAGCTGTCGCAATGTGGCCTGGATACGAATCCTAAACAAGCTCGACTTAAATGGCCTTCGCTCTATATTTGTTAAATTTATCACTATTTTATATTTTGTTATTTCTATAGGCCATATCATTATCGACATTTTCTTATTTTGGGGATAGGGTGGTCGAGATGAATTGCTCACTTAACTTAACCTTAAATAGTCATTATGAAATGACATTTATTTGGAGTCGCCACCAATCTATTTAGGATAGGTGAGATTGCTCACCTATCGGAGTTTGTATTTTGAGGGTTATGAAACCCTAAATTATTAACTCTGAGGCCCGCGATCAAACCAGAGATCATATAAAAAGAGTCCAGGAGTCGGTTACAATCACAAGTAAAGATCGATCCTCTCGTGATGCATGAAAATTGGTACCTTATTCATTACGTGCTAACTTGAATTTTAATTTTTATTCGGTTTCAACATGTGGCATTTAATTATAAATTCTTGAAATAATGATTTATAAAAAAAAATTATTATTATTCCGTGTTAGAAAGATCAGGTTTTTAGAATTTTGAAAGTCAAAATCTCTTACGTACTCCATTGGAGGACCAATGAAACATGAAAGCTTTTTATCATTCTCTTTTGTGTCCTAACAAAAAACCAAAGGAACAAAAAAGGTTTTAAAATTAAAAATATCTTTTGCACCTCGGTGGAAGGCCAGAGGAATGCGAAAGGTTTTATTATTATTATTTTTTTAAAATTTATAAAATCATGATTTTTATTTTAAAAAGGATATCTCGATATTAAAATAATCCGTAAAACCTCTCTTATATTTTGGGATAAATTCTATGTATTATTTTATTAGAGGCATTGCCTTAATTTTCTAAAAAGCAAATTTAATATTTTATTGAAAATATTTATAAAACTTCCTAAAACTCAATAACAATCTAAAATGACGAACCTATTCCTAATGTATCCCTTAGACACGAAAATATCCTTGTAATCACATAGGACTTGATTTCAGCGAGATAACCAAAATGCCCCTAGGGTATACCTTCAATGTGAAAGTATCTCGATGCCCCTAATTGACACCAAAATGACCTTAAAAGGCTAAATGCATCCTAAACATTCACCTTTGGCATAAAAGCATCCCGATGAGAAAAATTACAAAAATGCTCCTAGGATATACCCTTGACATGAAAGTATTTCGGTACCTCTAATGGACACTAAAATAACCTTAGACGGCTAAATGAATCCTAAGCATTCACTTTTGGAATAAAAGCATCTTGATGAAGAAAATTACAAAAATACCCTTGGGTATACCTTTGACATGAAAGTATCCCGGTACCCCTAATAGACACTAAAATGACCTTAGAAGGCTAAATGAATCCTAAACATTCACCTTTGGCATAAAAGCATCTCGGTGAAAAAAATTACAAAAATGCCCTTGGGGTATACCTTTGACATGAAAGTATCATGGTACCCCTAATGGACACTAAAACGACCTTAGAAGGCTAAATGAATCCTAAACATTCACCTTTGACATAAAAACATCCTGATAAAAAAATTACAAAAATGCCCCTTGGTATACCCTCGACATGAAAGTATCCCGGTACTCCTAATGGACATTAAAATGACCTAAAAGGCTAAATGAATCCTAAACATTCACCTTTGGCATAAAAGCATCTCGGTGAAAAAAATTACGAAAATGCCTTCGGGGTATACCTTCGATATGAAAGTATCCTGGTAGCCCTAATGGACACCAAAATGACCTTAGAAGGCTAAATGAGTCCTAAACATTCACCTTTGGCATTAAAACATCCCCGTGAGGAAAAATTATGAAAATACCCCTAGGGTATACTTTTGACATGAAAGTATCTCGGTAACCCTAAAGGACTCGAAAAGACAACTAATGATGATTTTTACTCTAAATGAATAATTTAAATTACAAAAATGGCTTAAAGTACAAAAATTGCTAATGAATCTTTAGATTTCTCAAAATTAAATGTTAGCCCTAAAGTGATTCGAAATGCTAAAAAAGATATTTTTTTTACCCAAAAATACTATTAAGTCCTTAAATTTTTAAAAATTGCATTTTGTACCCTAATAGAGAACCAAAAGAATACGAAAGGTTTTTTTACATTTTAGTACCTCACCAAAGGACCAATGGGATGCTAAAAATATTTAAAATAATTCTAAGCGGATGATTTCATGCTAAAGATAACCATTTTATCCTAAAAAATGCTAAATTTCCTTAAGCATCCATAAATTTTCTCGATTTTACACTCATGTACCTAAGTAAAAAAAAAAAAACCTAAATCATCACAAAATATAATTAATCGGGTAAAAATCAGCATGTAAATCATGAAGAACATCGATATGAAGGTTCGGTCAAACACCTTTGACCATAAAAAAATTTTCCATTACTTGCAAACTAGCCTCTAAACTTTGAAAAATTGTAAAATATCCCCTAAAGTGTGAAAAATACCTAGAGCATGATATGAAATACCCAAAATCAGTTTCCAAGTTATCCATGAAGCTTTCGGTCAAATCCTTTGATCATACAACAAAAGTTTCTATTATTTGCAAACTAGTCCCTAAACTTTCTTAAAATTGCAAATTGGCCCTTACACGATTAAAATGTAAAATTAAGCTTCCAATGAATCAAAAAAATCACAAAAGTCACATAAAAGATCACAAGCAAAATTTGGTCACTTCTTTCTGACCCTAAAATAAAATTTTTAATATTTACGCAAAAGTCCTAAACTTCTTAAAATTACAAAAAGACCTCAAACCTAAACAAAATGTATTTTAACTTGATAAATGCATAAAATACACTCTTAAGAGTGCAAGTGTGCTTCGGCCATGCATATAGGTCTAACCAAATATTGTTTTTATTTTTATTTATTTTTTTAGATTAGCCCCTAAACTTTTTATATTTGCAAAATGACCACAAAAACATATATACAAGCATGAATTTCGTCCAACACCTAAACAATCTACCAATCAACTTTTTTTTTTAACTCAATAATCACATATTCACCTTTTATTTAACACAAATTAGCACCATTATATGATAAAATTACAAAAACAAGTATATAAACATGTGATTTCACCATAATAACAAGAAAACACTAAAAGAAATAAAATATAGATGAACATATATATGACAAACACAACACCAAAACCAACATCATATCAACATAGACATGATTCATGAAGAAATAATTTACTAACAAGAAGAAAAGAAAAAAAGAAAAGAAAAATAAATAAAATCCAGGAAATTAGTTCATGGCCATTGTGCTTAGTCTTTCAACATGGATAAAAAAAATCCATGAACTTAAGCACATTTTTGGCTCACCAAAGAGAATAAAAATGTATCAAACAAATAAAACTCCAAAAATTTAAGTGGAGATTTATACCTTAACAAAGCTTTGAAAAATTTTCAAGTATTTTCTTCTTTTCTTTTTCAACTCTTTTTTTTGTCTCCAAAACTAAAAAAAAAAAAAAAAAACTCTACATGAAATAACATCTTCCCCTATTTATAGGGTGCCCAAGGAGGATGAAAATCCTCCTTGGGCGAAAGTTTCATCCTATTTTCCCATTTAAGTTTCTTTTTTTTTTTAAACTTATTTGATGTTTAGTTTATTGTTAGGTTGGACAAGTAATAAATGTTGTCATAAGCCCATGCCTTTGTCATCTTTTCTTACAAGCGACAATCTCCATTGTCATGATTATGCTAGTTTAGGCAAAATGATGATTTTGGTTAGCTTGATGGAATTAGTTGGAATGAAACTAAATCAATTGAAAAATAATTTAATTCCAACCAAATTAGGTTTCATGCAACTAAATTGGCAAATTATAAAATTAATTATGTAAAAGCAAAATTACATTATGAATTTACAAGTAAACATAATTTTAGAAGTAAAGAAACAAATGCAATAAGGTGCATAAAAAGCCTAATTGAAAATTCCATGAAAAAAATGATAATAAATTAAAATTCATGTACTCAACAAAATTTCACATAATAAATCCAATTAAAAATTTAACCATACAGAAAATAAATAAAAAATGAATCAAAATAATTGATATAAAAATAACTAAAAAATTAAAAGAAAAAGTTAGTGGACTTTGTTGAAAAATTGAATATTAAGATGGGCTTGGTAGGCTTTTAGAAAGTGAAACGAGCTTAGTGGAAAATCAAGAAAATGGGCTTAGTAAGGTCATTGGGCTTGTTGAGAAATTATTCGGCTTATTTAGCTTATTTATAAAATTTGAAGTTTCTAAGCCCTTTAAGGAGATTTTGCACAAAATAAAATTAATAAAAAATTTTATAAAGATTTCATGTATTGGATCATACAAGGAAAGTTTTTGAGAAGTCTTATGTGCAGGAAAAAAATAGAAAAAAAAAGATAAAAATCCAAAACTCTAAAATTTTACAAGAAAACCTTTTCAGAAGAAATTTGTTATTTGGAAAAAAATTCACAACACAAAAAATAAATTGAATTTTTAAAAACTGATTTGATGGTGATTAAATGAAAATATTTAAAGAATTTTGAAGTTTAAAACTCGAGAAAATCCTACCAAAAAATTTTACAGATTAAAAGAAAGCTCGTACTTTATGATCGAAAAGTTTCAAAGAATACATTAAAACTTATAAAAAATAAATTAAATAAAACATATTATTCAAAATATTGATTTACAAAATGGTAAAGATAAAAATTTAAAATTCAAAATTCAAAATAATTTTATCAAAAAAAATTTCATGAGTACAATACTCGCGATATTTTGAAAAAGGAAAAAAAATTCAAAACTAATTACAAAAATAAGTAAATTGACACCTTGTGGTATAAAATATCAATATGAATTTCTCCTTGAATATTTATGATTTTTCGGGGTGAGATCGACATAAAACCACACCGGTGTTGGTAAAAATACCCGACCACCAATTTCTCGAGTTTTTCAAAAAAATCTCAGGAAATTCCTTAAAATAGGAAAATTAACCGTGAAATCATCCGAAGAGGTAATTTCCAAAATTTGTCAAGAACTTGCTCAAAAACAAAAATTTTTCCTCGATGGATTTGCTTTTTTACCCGAAAAATGGATTTTTCCATCATATGTATATATAGTTATTTACATATGATTGATTAAAATTACAAAATGTGAAACTGCTCTGGTGGAAGTTAACCTCTATCAGAGTGGCCACTACATTTCCATTCTTGGATACTTACAAGGACAAACAGGCCAGACGAAATTAAGTGTCTACAACAGCCGAACACTCGAGGAGCACATACAACACTTATGGGAGGTGTTCCAAATGCTACAAGAAAATTAGCTATCAATGAATTCGCCTAACGTGAGGTTTCTTTCTTAAGCTATATAATCAGATGAGGTGAATTAAGGTTTGTGCCATATTGGACTAAAAGCCACTAGTTAAGATCATTGAGTTGAAATCATTCTTTAGCTGGTAAACTATTATCGATGCTTCCCCAAAGTCTATTCAACCATCACCACACCCTTAACAAATATGTTTAAGAAAGGGAGAGTGTGGGATTAGGATTTGGATTAGGAGTACTAGTGGCTCTTTGATCGATTGAAGCATGCAATTACAAAGAAGCCTATGCTAGCCCTACCTGACTATACTAAATCATATAAACTGCATATGGATGCATTCGACTATGCAATAGGTTGTGTTTATAAGTAAGAAAATCATCTGGTTGCCTTCTAGAATCAAAAGCTTAATAAGAAAGAGATGATAACAGTGGTGTACTATCTTTTTACATGGTAACATTACCTGTTGGGCCTAAATTCATGGTTAAGACTAAAAACGTGGCCACAAGCTATTTTGAAACTCAAAAGAAGCCATCCTCTAAGTAGGCTCGGTGGGCAGATTTCCTTACAAAGCTTGATTTTTAGGATAAAGTACAAGCCTAGAAAGTATAACATAGTGGTTGTTACACTTAGTCGAAAAATAAAGCTTGCAACCATCAATCAACCCTAGCGCTCCCTAGTGTCATGCATTAAAGAGGGTTTTCCCCATGACCTTTCAACCAAAAACCTCATGGAGTATGCAAAGGAATAAAAGACTAGGAGGTTTTGGCTTGAGGATGACCTATTCTACACCAAAAGGAGCCACTTTTATGTGCCATAATGCAAGAAGCTCATAAATGTATATATGGGCCAGCCATTCGAGTGTGCACTACACCCTAATAGGAACAATAATAAAATCTGTACCCATAGGGTCTCAATCTGACCCTATAGGATTAATTTTTTTTTGAAAATGAGTTTCAAGGTAGGTCGGGGCTAGTAATCTAAAAAAAATTAATAGCTTTCGGTTAGGTTAAACTTACCCAAATCCTGCATCGATCCACCATAATATTTTTACCAAAATATCTTTAGTAATTTTATTATTACTTCTAATTTTTTTAGGGTTCTTTACATTTACTTAACAAATCTACCTCTATATTTTCCCTTTTCTTTTTCCCCTAAATCTCTAAATCTTTTCTTCCCTAATGCATAACTTAATCAATTACCATTTTTATTCCTTTTATTTTTGATTTTGCTATATGTTTCACTTTTTCTTTATTATTTATTTTATTTTTCTAATTTTTTATTTATTTATGTTTTTTTTCTTTACATATTTCAAAAATTCTCCATGAATGGACGTTAGTATGAAAAGAAAGTATGAAATTTCTCCTTAGGCTCCAACAATTATTTATAGTTTCATTTTTCTTTCTTTGGGTTATCGTCAGTGAAAAGCTTACCTGGCAATTATCATTCCCTCCAATAGGCAATAGGTAACAATCAACATCAACTCCTTAGGGCAACAATTTATTTTGGTGTGTAATTTCGGGTTAAGGTAAGTCAGGTTTGAGAAAGGCATTTCTTTTTTAGGTCAACTCCAAGGTGTTAAGAAAATTTTAGGGTCAGGATGTGGTTCAAGTAAATATTATAAAGGTCACGTCGGTGTAGTGGCGAGCAAAAAATCGCCTCTCTCTATTGCCATCCTTATACCTTAGATTGGTGGAGGATGTTACTATTGGCCTTATAACAACAAGGCCTATATGAAGACTTATCTTGTCTACCAATAAAACAGGGTTAAGTAGAAGTCACCCACTACCTTTAAAGCCACTGCCCATTTCGAAGCACCCTTGGGAGAATGTTTGTATGTACTTTATTGTTAGACTACTTAAGGCTAATGGCCACAAGAACAAAATTTTTATGGTGTGTAGGTTCTCTAAGTATAGAACCATCATCCTAGCAGCAAAGAAGTGTCTAGTATAGGAAACCGATTAATTGTTTTTCAAAAAAAGTTATAAAGTATTAGGGAGTCCCTTAGTCTATCATGAGCAATCGAAATATATGATTTATGGGGCATTGTTTTGACTGAGTTGTTCAAGTTTCTAGGGTCAGACGTAAACTTCTCCACCGTTGTGAAACTTCAAACCCATATGTAAACCGAAAAGGTAGTGCTCCATGGAGATTTACCTTATACACTATATGAATGCCATATAGTAAGACTAGCCAAAATTGCTAGACGTGGCTTAATTTTCATTCAACCTACAATGAAGTGAGGCCATAAACTAAAGTTCTTTTGAGATCATGACTTGATAGCAATGTTTAATGCCAAGCATCATTGAAACAAAATACATAAGACCTAGCCAAGAGCAAACAAGTTTGCCAAGGCTTGATAAGAGTATATTGATCTAGCCTGAGCATCTCTACACAAGGCAACTAGGTGATCAAAAGAATAGGCATACCGAAGGTATCAAGTCTTAATGCTAGTGAAGTTTACACTTGGTGTTGCACATTGGGCAGGCATAAAAGGTTAATACACGGGTATAAGGGTCCTTTTAGAGTTCATAACTAGCTAGGCAAGGTAGCCCACAAGCTTCACCCATCGTTAACAATCAAGGCGCGCACAATCTTTTATGTAAGCATGGTCAAGCCTTTTCATGAAGACCAAAATAATCTTGGTTAAAGGGAATCATAATGAATACCCGTATGAGTGATGGTCTCATATAACAATAAGGTGTAATGTATCTTGGCAAATTTGGTCGTTTGACAGCAGAACTATAGGCCGAGGCATGAGTACCTAATATTATGAAAGGGGTTGCTTAACAGCGAGGTTAGTTAAAAGCCAACCAAGGTGTTAATACTATTCAGGACTATTATCGACCTTTTCCATGTGAAGGAAGAGACGAAGGTGTCATTTGATTAGGCGAGCATGAATATCATGGAACACTGATTCCTACCCAAAAGCAACATTCACACATGTCTATGTACACTTGGAAACAATGTACATGAGGATTGCTGACACCAGTACAAAGGATCAGTCCAAGTCTGAGCTAGCTCAATCAATAACCTAAAGTGGTGATCCCCACACCAGAAGCATCTAGAAGGTCTAAAAAACTCTAGTAGCTCTAGGTTCAATCCCTATCTAAGACATTCTAGGTCCCTCCAGATAGTGCAGGCTCTGAAAACTTTGAGAGGCCTCTTACCACCTTAATTGAACTAAGCTTCCTTGGAAGACTCTAGAAGGCCCTTAAGACAACCTTGACTAGAACACTCTAGATCATTATTACTTTTAGACTAAGATCTCTCTAGGACTTGTATATTAGTCATACACTTGGACATAGCTAGCTATATGTTGTAAGGGGTCACTACTAATAAATAGGGGTCACCCAACCCCTTATTTGTGCATAAACAATGTTTAGAAATAAGAGTTTTTAGCATTCTCATAAACATTATAATGCTCCATTTGCTTGCTAAGATTAGCACCTTATAAGTCTGGTAGTGCTCATAACTCTTCCAATAAGGGTTTAAGGTTGACTCATGCATACTTTGTCATAAGTTCCAAGCCTAAGGCTGCATGTAGCTCGACTTAAGCTCTAAACATGTGACATTAGGTCGGGTTAGGCTAGCTAGTATGCTTGTTTCATTATCAATTATATTATTAAAATATTATTTTTATATTATCATATCGTGTTGAGCACAAATCCAATACTTCAGACTTAAACAAATGAATTTTATTTCTCGTATTAGGATAGGACTTAATCATCGAATGAATCGCTCATCCAACTTAACCATAAATAGTTAATATGAAATGACCATATAACTTGGAGTCACCACCAATCTTATTTATGGCTAGGTGAGATTGGTCATCTATTGGAGTTCGTATTCGGAGGGTTACAAAAACTTAGAAAACAAGCTTTGAAGTCCACTTAACCACAAATTTATGTGAAAAAGGGTCAAGTCGGCTATACACAGAGTGAGACATGTCCCCTCCATGACATCTTTAAATTGGTACCTATTAACTACATATTAAATACAGTCTCGATTATGGTTGGTTTTAGTTTTTTCTATATTTAACTATAATTCCCCAATTTTTGAAATTATTTATGATTAATATTGTTTTTCTTATCTTAAGTAAATCAGATTTTTATTTTTTTGAAAATCAAAATATTTTCACACCCCTCTAGAAAAGCCGAAGCCATAAGAAAGTTCTATGTTTGGGAAGATTAAAAATTTCGATTTACCTATTTAAGAAAGGTATCCTTTGCATAAAATAATCAATGAAGTGACTTTCATATACTAGAACCAAACCTATAGACTATTTTAACTGGGGGATATTGCCTTGGATTTTTTGAAAAAAAATATCAGATTATAATTAACATATAAATATATTAAATTTGTGGCATGGCATAATGAAATTGTAAAATGATTCTTTGATTATGAAAAATAATCTAAGTGGAACTAACACGCATGGACATTATGGAATGGTCAAATTCATGAAATTTAGCATAATAATGCTTAGGTCATGGAAAATGACTTAAATGTTGCTAAAATACATGAAATTGCATAAAAGTCCCTTGATCATAAAAAATGACCTAAATGACCCCAACATAGATAAATTTGCATAAAAGTCCCTAGGTCATGGAAAATAACCTAAATGAACTCAAAATACATGAAATTGCAGTAAAGTCCCTAGATCATGGAAATAACCTAAACGACATCAAAATTCATAAAATTGCATCCAAGTGACATTAAGATGCATAAAATGTCATAAAGGTTCCTAAGTCATGGAAAATAGCTAAATGACATTAAAATGCATGGGAATTTCATAAAAATTCCCAAGTCATGGGAAAATGACTAAATGACATTAAGATGCATGAAATGTCATAAAAGTTCCTAAGTCATGAAAATGGTTAAATGATATTAAAATGGATGAGAATTGCAAAACGACCATTTAATATGCATGGAATCATTATCGGAAAGTTGTAACATGGCATTGTACATGATTTTTACTTTCAAACAGTACATTAACACGAAAATACACTGATTTACTAATATGCATGATAATATTGTCATAATCACAATATATTCATAAAAAATGCATAGACATGTAAATCATGACAATAATGCATGAAGATACCATAAAATATACATATAATACTCATTATGAAACATAGATAACGTAAAAGTAAAGCCATAATCAAATTATAGAAAAAAAACACATGATGAAAACTTACATGTTTCGCAACGTGACCCGGATATGGATCCTAACCAGCTCGACTTAAAATAATGAATATACCCATTGTTTTTATATAAATATCTATATATAATTATTTCCTTTTATTTGTAAGGGCCTATATCATGGTTTTTATACTTTATTTTTCGTACCTGGGGACTGAGTTGTCAAGATGAATCGTTCACCTGACTTCTCTGAATAGTCATTACGAAATGACCATTTTTTTTGAGTCGCCACAAATCTGTTTTGGCCAAGTGAGATTGAACACTTGCCAGAGTTTATATTTTAAAGACTACGAAACCATAAAAACAAACTTCGAGGTCTGCGCTCATACCAGAGATCGCTTGAAAGGGTCCAGGAGTCGATTACAATCACAAGTAAGGATCGACCTTCTTGTGATGCCTGACAATCGGTACCTTATTAATCAAGTGATAAAATATATTTGATTTTTATTCGATTTCAACATCTGATATTTAATAATAATTCTTGTAATATTTTATTAAACAAATTTATTATTTCAAGGAAAGTCAGGTTTTATTACATTTTAAAATCACAAAATTATTTGCACCCTCCCGTGGAACCAAGTGGATACGAATTCTCTATCGTATCCCGCTGGAGAACCATGCGAAATACGAAAGGTTTTGTTTTTTTTTTTAAATAAAAAATCTCGACTTCCTATTTGAATATCTCACTATTAAAATAACCTTGTAAATTCCTCACAAATTCTGGTAGGAATCCTACGTATTAATTTAATTAGGAGACATTGCCTTATTTACAAAAATATTTTTATTATTAAAGGTACGGACTTTATGACCTAGAAATGACCTGATATGATGAACCAATTCTTAATGTATACTTTTGATATGAAAGATCTTAGTAATCACATAGGGCATAGTTCTAACGCAAAATTACCAAAATACCTTTAGGATATATCTTCGACATGAAAGTATCATGGTAACCATATTTGGCATGAAAATGATTGTGGAAGGTTGAACCTATCCTAAATGCACATCTTTAGCATAAAAGCACCCCGATGACTACCTAAGACTCGGCTCTAGTGAAATTACCAAAATACCCTTAAGGTATACCTTCAATCTAAAAGTATCTCAGTAATCCTAAAGGACATGAAAATGATTATGGAAGGTTGAAGCTATCCTAAATTCACATCTTTCGCATAAAAGCAACCCGACGACTACCTAGATTCAAGCAAAATTACCAAAATGCCCCTAAGGTCTACCTTCAACGTGAAAGTATCTCGGTAATCCTAAAGGACATGAAAATGATTGTGGAAGGTCAAACCTATCCTAAATGCACATCTTTGGCATACAAGCATCACGATACTACCTAGGACTTGATTCTAGCAAAATTACCAAAATGCCCCTAAGGTATTCATCGACGTGAAAGTATCCTGATAACCTTAAAGGACATGAAAATGACCTTGGAAAACTAATCCAATCCTAAATATTACCTTTTACGTAAAAGCGTTCTGATGAGTAAAATTACCAAAATACCCCTAGGGCATACCTTTGACATGAAAGTATCTCGATAACCCTAATGAACCTTTAAATGACCTTGGAAAACTAATCCAATCCTAAATATTCACCTTTGGCGTAAAAACGTCTCAATGAGCAAAATTACCAAAATGCCCCTAAGGTATACTATCAACGTGAAAGTATCCCGATAACCCTAATGGACCTTAAAATGACCTTGGAAAACTAATCCAATCCTAAATATTCACCCTTGGCGTAAAAGCATTCGGATAGCAAAATTACCAAAATGCCTCTGAGATATACCTTCAGCGTGAAAGTATCCCAGTCACCTAATGGACACCAAAATAATGAGAAATGGATGAATTTACCCTAAATGGGCAGACTAAAGTTCGAAATTTGGCTTAAACTGCAAAAACTACAATTAAGCCTCTAATTTTTTTTTTAAATTTCATTTCGTATTCAACAGAAAACTGAGAGAATACAAAAAGTTTTGAAAGTTTCCATACCCCTACGAAAGGCCATAGGAATAATAAAAATTTTTTAAAGTGACAAAATGATTGTTTTGCCCTTAAATACCGAAGTTTGTAATTTAAGCCCTACGCTTTTCTAAATTATCATTTTAGTCCCTACATAATAAAATAACCTAAAAAATACAAAAATCATATGAAATATGCATGAAAATACAGCCAAGATATCAATAAACATTTGGCTAAACACCTTGGCCTAAAAAAAATTTCTCCATAGCTTACAAAATAACCCTTAAACTTTGTAAAATTACATCTTGACCCCTAAAAAAACATAATAAATCATCACAAAATATGACTAATCATGAAAAAAATCAGCATGTAAATCGTGGAAAACATTCCTATGAAGGTTCGATCAAACACCTTTGACCATAAATAAAAATTTTCTATTTTTGCAAACTAATCCTTAAACTTTACAAAGTTACATGAAAAAATCATCACAAAACATCACAAAAAATCATCAAACCAACCAAGAATTAACGCAAAAATCATGAAAAAATCTACATAAAGGTTCGGCCAAGCACTTTTGTCCATAAAATATGATTTTTACATATTTTGCAATTTAGCCCTTAAATTTTCTAAAATTGCAAAATGGTCCCTAAAATGTTAAAATCACCTAAAAAATGTTTCAAAACACACAAAATCAGTTTTCTAATAGCTATGAAGCTCTTGCCCAAACCAAAAATGGCATTAAAAAAGTTTACGTATTTTATGATTTAATCCCTAAAATTTCCATTGTTTACAAAATAAGCTAAAAAAACATGAAATCAAGACAATAATAAGCACAAAATCATCATTACCAATTCATATCAAATTCGGATAAGGTAAGAAATAAGTATGCATCAATATTTTTTAACACAAAATCATGAAAATAAACATGAATAAATATCATCAAGTTTAAATGCAACAATAAAATGACAAAAAATTGAATATATAAATATGTAGATCAACATATTAACATGAAAATATTAAGGATAACAATATAACCATAAACATATACATTCAAAAAAATTAATATCTCATCAAAAACAACAATATTTCAAAAAAAAAATTAAATATGTCAACAAATATATAGGAAATTGATCATTGTCAACATGTTAGCCTTTCAACATGGATAAAAACCATGAGCTTAACATGATTTTGACTCATATAAAAGAAAAAAATGATGGATGTAAGCAAAAATTGCAAAATTTCTAGATAAAATCCCCTTGAAAAGCTTTTAAACTTAAGATTTCTTGAAAATTTCTATGAAAAATGGTTAAATTTGAATATAGAAAGCTTTTTGTTTGAGGGAATTTTTGTCTTTGAATTTTTTTAAGGTGGTGGACAGCAAGAATGGTGGTTTTGAATCCATTTTTGCCGTGAGGTTTCATCCAAATTCATAAGAATTGTCTTTCATTTATTACATGTTATAATTTCTTTCTTTCTTTATTTTTTATTTGATTTGTTTGAGATGTGATTTAATTTTTGACAAATTGATTGGATTTAAATTTATAACTCTTGTCTCCTTGTGATGTCATGCATGACATCATTGATTTCTATAGATATTTTGAGTGATATTTGTATATATATGTAAAATTATACTATAAAAATTAACTGTAAGAACTAAATTGTAAAAATTAAAAACTATGTATTTACAACAAAATTTCATATGATAAATTTAATTTAATATAATGATAAAAATGATTTTTTATGTACAAGACAAAATATTCAAAATAGCAAACTCATAAAATTTTATGAGAAAAACCTTTACCGAGAAAAATTGTTATATACGAAAAAAATGCAAAACTCATAAAATAAATTGAATTTTTTCAAACTGATTTAATGGGTATTAAAAAATAATATTTAAAAAATTTTAAAAATTATGAACTCAGAATCCAACTAAAGAAATTTACAGAGTAGAAACTCCATATTTTAGTAACAGAAAAAATTTTAAAACTTATAAAATAAATTAAATTTTTCAAACTGATTTAATATAAATTAAATAATAATATTTTAAGAATTTTAAAAATTATAAACTGAGAAAAATGCTCCCAAAAATTTTACAGAGTAGAAAACTCTGTATTTTTGAAAACAAAAGAAATTATGGAAGAAAATGCAAAACTCATAAAATAAAATGAATTTTGAAAGACTATTTTAATATGAATCAAAAAATAATATTTGAAGAATTTTAAAAATTATAAACTTAGAAAAAACACTAAAAAAAATTACGGGTAAAAAACTCTGTATCTCGGTAACAGAAAAAATTCTAAAACTTATAAAATAAATTGAATTTTTCAAAACTGATTCACTATGAATTAAGTAATAATATTTAAAGAAATTTAAAAATTATAAACTCACAAAAATCTCACCAAAAAAATTTACGGAGTATAAAACCCGTATCTTGGTAACAGAAAATTTTGAAAACTCATTGAATTTTTCAAAATGATTTAATATGGATTAAAAAATAGTATTTAAAGAATTTTAAAAATTATAAACTAAGAAAAATCTCTCCAAAAAATTATGAAATACAAAACTTCGTATTTCAGAAACAAAAGAATTTCAAAAAAATAATGCAAAACTGAAAAAATAAAAGGAATTTTCCTAAACTGATTTAATATGAATTAAATAATAACATTTGAGGAATTTAAAAAAGTATATAAACTTAGAAAAATCTTCTCGAAAAAATTCATGAGTAGAAAACTTCATATTTCTGAAACGAAAAAAATTTTAAAATTCATAACAAATAAATGAATTTTGAAGAACTTATTTAATGGTAGTTGAATTTGAATATTTAAAGAATTTTAAAACTAAAAACTCAAGAAAATTACACCAAGAATTTTACAGATAACGAAAAGTTCATATTCTAGAACCAAGAAAATTTCCAAAAAAAATACATTAACAATTATATAAAATGAATTAAATGAAACATATTATTTAAAATTTCAATTTATAAAATGATAAAGAAGAAAATCCAAAATTCAAAATAATTTTATCAGAAAATTTCACGAGTACAATACTTGCGATATTGTGAAAAAATTCAAAATTAATTACAAAAACGAGCAACTTGACACCTTGTGGCATAAAATGCCAATACAAATTTTTCATTGAACATTTCTAATTTTTTGGAGTGCATATCAGCACAAATACCACACAGGTATCGGTTAAAATATATAAAGGTCAATTTCCCAAATTTAACGAAAAATTCTCAAAACATTCCTAAAAATGGGAAATTTGACTATGATATCATCCGCAAAAATAGATTTTCAAAATTTGAAAAGAAATTATTAAAAAATTAATTTTTCTCTTAAATATTCGTTTTGTATATCCAAAATTAGATATCAAAATATGACTTCTTTTGTTACATGAACTTACGGCTGTTTAAATTATGACCAAAAAAGTCTTGAAAATGTCTTGTTCATCCGAAAAAGATTGTTCTCAATGAGGATGGCCATTAAGTTCTCGGTCTCGGATATTCAGGATTATTGAAAAAGAGATCCGAACGAAATTAGGTGTCTACAACATGAAACTAAGAAGATCAACATAAGGCATTTGGAAGACAAACTTTCTTGATGAAAACTTGGGTTTTACAAAACTTTAACAAAAAACACTAAAGAACAACAAAATATGGCAACATGAGATCATAGCTCAAGATTTGGCCACAACTTGGTTCTTACACCTTGGCAAAATTCATCACCTAAGTATGGCTTTGGATCACTAAGATCTCATAAAGGAGAAAAGAAGATGCAAAATAAAAGTAAAAGATGAAAGAAATAAACTTAAGTAGAATCTTAACGATATCATTCCTCTTTTCTCTTTTTTTTCTTTTTTTTTACTTTCTTTTTGCTTTCTATTTTTTCTCAACTGAAAATTAAAGGGATCCCCCCTAATGAATGTCCTAAAGGTGTTTTTAACCCCATTTTGGCTGGTCATCTCATCCTCATGGAAGTTTATCTATATTGATAACTCACCCAAGCTTGCTTGCAAGCAATCTCTCTATATGGCTAAATGATCTAATCAAAGGCTGAAACCCTTCTAAATGGGGCATGATTTTAGCTGAGTTTGGTGGACAATCTTAGCTGCATCCCTAAAAAAGAAACCTCTACTCAAATGGCCATATCTTGGTTCCATGCAAAAAAAAAGGTTTTAACTCTAACCGAAATTAACATCCCATTGAATTTCAGCTAAACTAGACTCCAAATAGTTAGAAAACAACCAAACTAGATGCCATTTAGTTCCCATGCATGATTTGAGCATTAAACTTACTTATTCTAAGCTCATTCAAGCTTTAATTGCTTAAGCTGGGTGGGTGGTTCTCATGCTTATGTTTCAATGTAAAAATATTTGTGAAGGACATCTTGTATGGTCATGAGGTAATCCAAGGCCATTAGGAAGGTGAAATGTAAGAAACTTTGGGTGAAAAAGCTTGTTTATGGTGAAAAATTCCATACAATATTGATACCTTGGTGTTTGTATCGATACAAGTGCTTTCTAAAACCAAGAAAACCATAAAAAATTCAAAAATGTATTGATATAATAGCATTGTATCATACATTTGCAATGATCGATATAATATGCAATTGTATTGATGTAACTGTACTCTCAAGTCTCTAAACAATCAAAACCCATGATGTATTGGTACATTAATGAAATCTATCAATACATTGTAGACCCTTATTTTGTTCGGACCAACATTCATAGTATCATAAGTCATCATCTAAGGTACCATTGAGGCCATTTATACAAGCCGTGTCCAATCCCCATTATTCCTAGCTAAGATAAGGTCATAAATTATTTGATTTAAGACCTAGCATCATAAAAAATATACATTAATTAAAATAAAGCCGCGTTCATATTTAATTATTTTATTTGAGCCTATTTTATTTAATTATATTGGGTCATAAATTATTTAATTTAAAACTAAGCCTTATAAGAAATATATATTAAATAAAATAGGGCCCATGTGTGTATTTCATGATTTTATTTGGGCCTATTTAATTTAATTGTATTGGGTTACCTTTTCAAATATTTTAAATTCTTGATGGGCCTTACTAAAATTGTTTTGATCTAATATGTCCATTATTTGTATCAATTTTGGGCCTATTGGTTTGGGTTAAAGTTTTTTTAATGACCCATTAGCTTGATGGTGAGGTATTTCATGGAAAAAATTGATATTCAAGGGATATTGTTGAACTATGGTGGCTAACTGGTACTTAAGTATTTATACTTTAACCAATTAAAAATTAAAAGTACATTCTAGTACACCATGACTCATTATTTTTGACAAATAAAATACAAAAATACCCTTTTTACCTTAGAATAATGTTGGCCAAATGGGCTCCTATAAAGCCAAAAGGTTGGCTTTCATCAAGATTTCTATTCCCTTACCACCTTAGCAGCTGAAGAAAAAAACCTCATTACCTTTCTCCCTCTTGTCACCCAAAGCCACAAAAATTCATTTCACTCTCACACTTCCCAAGCAACATTCACCCCACTTTTACATAGCCCCAAAATTCACCTATACACTACTCACATTCACAGCCGCCATACTCGCTACACTTTTTTTCACCTTACAACACATGCACTTTCCCACGATACTAACACTATCACCAACGTTGGCTAAAGCAAATAAAAATAAAGGAAATTTAAGAAAGGTAAGGCAACTTGGCGGCATGAAAATGAAAAATTTAAGCTAGGTGGGTCATGTCATTTAAGGTGGAAGGAAACAAAAGTGCAGCTCAAACAAAAAGGGATTAGTTTTCTAGGTATATTTATATTTTATTTTTAAAGTATAATATTGGTGGCCCTTGTTCTTTTGGTTTTAGGATGCCAACATGACTTTTGCATGAGATAGCCTGATTTTTATTGCCATACCTTTTCTTAATCGTATATTAGCATACAAGTTTGATGTCTTGTTGGTATATTTAATAATATATTATGTGTTCATCTTGACCTCCATTTCTAAACATATTTTGAAGATACATGTCTTTGAGCATTTTTAGTTTAAGATATATTTGATGAAATGTTGATGTGTGTTGCTATACCATGCCTTTAACATGATTCATGCTATATCAGGTTCATCTTACATGTTTGATGTTATCCATGTCATTTCTTGTATTTTGATGATGATATGCTTGCTAAAATGCATTTTGGTGTTGAGTTTGTCATGCCTTGATGATTATACCATGTCTAGACATTTTAGCTCGTAATATGATTAATATATAATGCTTGCTTAATGAATGCCTAATTTAATTTTGTAAAACAACCCCAAGTTAAATATATACTAACCTTAATCAATGGGGATTACCATGGATTTAATGTTTTAATGTATTACTTCTTTAATCTTGGGGACATATCAAGTATAAATGTTTGGGATCATGGCCTCATTAAGCCAAATAAATTCTATTTTTAATCAAGAATCAAAAATTTTTTCATGTGCTTTATTTAAGCTTTGTTTTGAGCCTATCATCACCATTGGTTGTGGATAGCGAATGGTTTGGTGACCTATTCTACGAGAGTTAGATTGGTCCATTACTTCACTACCACGGCTCAATGATTGGACATTCGCATGTCCAACACCTTAACACCTGACCACAAAAGCCTTAACTCAAAGAAAACTTTGTTTCGGTACTGGCAGCACAGTGAACCTTATTAGAAAATTATTTCTAAACTCCAAATGATTTTTCTAGAATTTTTCAGCATTTTTCGTCAAAAGGGCTTCGAATTACACTTACAATGATAACTCGTTTTCCTCTAGATCATTTTGGATATGAGAGTTATGATTTTTCGAATCTTTGCTATCTGAAACCCTTAGAATCATTGATTCACATTCTATTCAGGCAATTCTGACCCATCAAACTATTTTTCTAGATTTTTTAAATTTTTTTCATAAGGTTATAAAATTTCCTTTTTGAAAAGGTATCGTTTGCAATGAAATGATTTTGAACGAGTTCGAGATGATTTTTCAAAGTTCACTGCTCCCTTTTCCTAGCACTTGCTATCACTAACTCAGACTTAGTTTCAAAAATTAATTATGCCTAAAAAGTAATTTTTTATGATTTTTGAAATATTTTTACATTAATATTTATCAAGTCACATTTCCAATGATACTTGTTTGCCACTAGAAACCATTGGACGAAATCAAAATAAATTTGGGAAGATAGGTAGCACGATGCTATCCTTTGTTTTTGCTGAACTTAGGAAAATTACTTAGATTTTCCTGAACTAACATTTCTAGTCTTTCGAGTCATAATCATGACATAGATCCCATTAAGCTTGGATTAAAACTCAACATTATTTTCAAAATTAATTTTCTTTCCTAATTTAAAATATTTTCCATCTTAAAATTTGTTTTCTTCGAAATTCCTGAAACTTCTGATTTTCAAAAATCACTCAAATTCTTTCTTTTCGGGGGGATATTCCAACCTTGCTTTTCAAGGGGATTTTCCAACCCTATTTTTTCTAAGGGGATACTTTAACCCCACTTTTCAAGATACATAAAAAATCTAAGTTCTCTTCCCCAGGCATCCTCAGACCTTTTATCAAATTTTTTATGCCTAAGACAACCTTCAAATCCTAACACATCTTAAGATTGTCAATTTTATTATTCCTTAATAACTGAGGTCAATTACGAGATACATTTCCATCATCCCTCCTACCTATTTCCATTTGTTTATCTTTAATGCAACTTTTATTATATTCTTTTATGTCTTACTAATATGTTTCATTTCCTGATGGTGACTTGCATTCATGTTTTCAATAACTCAAATTTCATTAAACCTGAGGCAATGTTCTATGCCAGTATCCTTCTAGTGCTTGACGAAGAATATCTTCTTCTAAATCAATCCAGACCTCTTTTTACCTATGTTTTTCCTCCCTCTTGGGTTACACAAAGAGATATTAATTAAACTTTTATTAAAAAAAATGGATCCAATACCTAAAACTTGCATTCATAAGAAAATGATTACACATAAATAATGATCACATGAAAAATCGAGGAAAATTGACACTTCGATAATCTATGCTAAATGATACCAAGTTTAGGCATCGTGGGGATGCTACTAATCCTTCTCCATGCGTAACCAACTCTTAGACCCTTAAAAATGAACTTTGGTATACACAGTATCTATAATTAGTGTTACGAGTTTCGTAACTCAGAATCACCAATTTTAATAGGTATTCGATCAAACCTAGCCTAAAATGGTTAGTGGCGACTCCAAGTCATAGTCATTTTGTAATGGCCATCCAAGATCGATTGGATGAGTGATTCGTCCTATAGTCCTCCCTTCAACTGTCACATTATCAAGCTTAATTCAAATCCCCATCAAGGGATGATTCAAAAGTGAACCCCACCTGCTTTTCATTTTTTAAGTCATAGTGCACCATGCATAAAAGGGGCAGCATGTTGCAACAACTTGGCGACTCCATTGGGAATTGATTTTGAGAGTCAGGCCTGCAACAAGCTAAATTTTATCATGATTCTTAGTTTTCCTCAATTTTAGTCATTATTTATTTGTAATCCCTTTTCTTCATCTTTTTTGTACATGGCATTTATTTGTCATTACTTTATGTGTTTTTTGTGTTTCTCATAATTGCTAAGGTTCCCTCCTACTCGAGAAATGAATATAATAATTTTGGTATAATGGTAATAAGAAGTAAACGAAAAGGTTTGATTATTTTCCCGACACACACCATTCACTCACATCTCATTAGACTCTCGACCGTTCTTTTCTTAGGGAGAGAAAAACACCTTTTTTAGCTTGAAGTGAACTAATTATCCTCCGTGGTACTTCTTCTTTACCCATGCGCCAGCAATATCTTTCGAGGTGTAAAGTAGCTGTGCTCTCATGGTATTTTTTTTATTCTATGGGCATAGCAAAATACGTACACTCGAATCAAACTCATTCCACCAAGCCTAGGATAGGCCTAGGAGCAGCATGCCTTGACTGTCCCTAAAAGAAAGAAGAGAGATTCGAGAACCTTTTAGAGTCAACTTAACCTAATATAGTCTGCCATAAGAGCCAAACCATGGCAGGCCATATGAAAATATTATTGGATCAACCTGGAGAATAAGACACTTGGGGAAACATTTCTTACCTATTACTCTTCTTTATCATTTCTTTGTTGCATAAGTAATGATGAACGAACATCATCACCAGTGCCTTTTGTCCAGCCCCAAATTATGCATCTACTGTAAGACATGTCGTTATGCTGTCCAACCGATGGCTAATGCCTTTTTTCCTTTCGCAAGAGATAACATTCGATATTGTCACTTAACATCCCTTTCGAGGCCCAGTATTGCCTCTTGGGGAACAAAACTCATCCGAAGAGGTCATTACATTGTCTAACCGATTGCATAACCTCGCCAAATACTAGATGATGATGACAGACATCATTGCCTAGATCACTGGTAGTATTGTAAGAGGCAATATGCCATCTCATTACAGATAAACCTAAATTGAATGGGTCATCATGCCGTTCGACCAATGGCTTGCATTGTCCTATAACTGAATAGTGATGAATAGACTGTCATTCTCTTAAGTGTTAATTTCCACCCCAATAAGACACCGTTCGGATAATTTTAACCTAAACATGTTTTTATGCTATTTGCACCAATTTAGATTTTAGCGGGCAAGCAACACCACCTGTGGCATTCTGTTTGCTGCAAAAACCTTTTCACAAAACCCCCAAGTTAAGTTTATATTACCTTTAATAAATGGAGATTAATATGAATTTAATGTTTTCACCAATTGGTCCTCCAATCTTGGTTGTTTGGATTCATGGTTAAATAAGGCTAAATATTTTGATTTTCAAGAGAAAATATCTTTTTTTAACTTGTCCTGAAATGTTTATGCCTTGATTTTGAGGTCTAATGACTGTTCCATTATCATTAAACACCTTACTAGTGACTTGGTTAATATGTTGTTTTATTGTCCTAAACTGCTCTGAGATTGTGCGAATGAGCTTGTGAAGCCACTATCACTAACCCTCTTTGTCATGAACATTCAAACATCCTACCCCTAGCCTAATTCTAGAAAACCCCAAAAACAAAAAAAATCTCCTATTTTACCCTAGCAACATTGTAGCCATGAATTGAAAAATCATTTTAGAACCCTAAATGATTTTTCTTTAATTTCTTAATTTTTTTTAAAGGGCATCGAATTATCTTTTCGATGATACCCCATTTGCCCTCGGATCATTCCAAATGAAGGAGCTATGATTTTCGAATTGATGTTGTGCTACATGCATTCTGTTTGGGCCATTTCAACCCACTTGATGATTTTTACAAAATTTTTAAATATTTTTCCAAAAAATTTCATGAAATTTTCTTTTTGAAAAGTATCATTTGCATTTTAACAATTTTCATATGAGTCCAAAATGATTTTTCAAAGTCTATTACGCTATTTCCCTTGCACATATTACTGGTGTCAAACGAGTCCTAATTTTAAAAATTATTTCCATCTGGGAAGTGATTTTTTAGAATTTTTAGAATATTTTTATATTAATCCTCATCAAGTTATCTTTCCAATTGCACATCACTCAACTCCTACCACATTCGAATTACCTTGGAATAAAATCAAATAGGAGACCGATGCGATGTTGTACTTTATTTTCGGTATTTATGAAGATAAATTAATTGATTTTCTAAAATTCCCACTTTAAGGCTTTGAATGCCTTAAATGAGTCCGATCAACCCTATTGAGACAAAAGATATGTGTTCACCCCCTTTTACACTCAAATCAAGGCATAAGCATTTTTCAAATTTTACCATTCCTTTACATCAATTCCCTCTTTTTTAAAAAATTGTTTTGTTAAAATCCGTCAAAATTTTCATTTTGTTAAGAAAGTAGTAAACTTTTTTCAATTTAAGACTTTCTAATCTTTCTCTCCAAAGTTTACTGAAATCTTCGTCTATGGGGATACTCCAACCCCATTTTTTAAAGGGATCCTCCAAGCTTGCCTTTCAAAATTTCATTGAAAAGCAACTTTTCTCTTTCTCAAAATTCTTTGGCCCTTTTTCAAAATTCAAACCCGTTTTTTCACTTCAGTCAACCAATGGATCCGCGTGCATTTCAAAAAAAATGTTAGTTTGGTTATTTCTAAATAATCAATGACAATTATGAGATACATCATAATTGTCCCTTCCTCTATTTCCCTTTTGTGTGATTTATTTTATGCGATATTATCTCATTTTTCATTTCATTAACATGTTTTCTTTTATGGTGTTCACTTTACATTCATATTAAAATAGTTTTTTAAAGATCTCAAGGCAATGTTCCATGCTGGTATCTATTTAATGATAGACACAGAATATCCAATTTTCAAAATTAAATCCAGAAACGATTCTTGTCAAAAATATTTATGTTTCCCACCTCTTCAAGACACATATGGGATTAAAATTTTCCTCAAAATTTTATACAAATTCATGCATAACAATGGGATTATATTGAAATAATGACAAGTCAAACTGAGGAAATTGAAACCAAGTTAAGACATAGTTAGAAGATACTGATTTTGGGCGTTGTAAGGATGTTGATACTTCCCCATGCATAACCAACTCTTGAACCCAACCTTCAAATCTTTGGACCATGTAGACCATGAAATCAATGTTTTTGAGTTTTGTAACTCGAAATATTGGTTTCAATAGCCGTCTCATCATGCCTAGCCCAAATGATCAGTGGCGACTCTAAGTATTGGCCATTTCATGGTGGCAATCTAAAATTGGTTAGACGAGCAATTCGTCTAACGAAAGTCTGAATTAAGAGGACACTTCCTCCTTGAGAATTTTATCATTTCCTTCAAATTATTTTTAAGTCACACGTGCTTCTCGTTCAGTGAGGATTTTTTGGGGGCACATTGCGACACAAGGGTAACTGTAGTAGATGCAGGTGTTATAAAAGCAGCTACATCATACACATTTCATGATCTACCAAATCTAGGGCAGCTAGTAAGCGATTCAATGGCTCCTAAGTTGACAGGCGATTGGTTCTAGCAGTAGCAATCTTCCACCTCCCCTTATCGCATGCATAATGATTTATTTTGTTGTACTTTTGGATGCCAACACTAATATACAATTTTATTTATTTATTTGTTTAATATATATTTACATTTTATTTTATTTTATTTACTTACAATAAATGATTTATTTTTATTTGCAAATTAATTATTCAACTTAAAAACATAAAAATGCCAAATAACAGTAATACAATATTATTAATAAAACAAATAAAAAATTAAAAAACATTTTCAGTGATGGAAGTTTTCATCGCTAATAACATTTTTCGATGGATTTTCATTACGAAACATATGTAAAAAATTATTACTTGCGATAGAATATTCCATCACAAATATTTGTTGGAGACAATAGATTTCCATGACAAAAAAGAATTTATGATGGAGTATTGCATTAGAGAATATAATTTTTTTGAGGAAAATTTTTAGTTGTGAAAAACTTTCAATGATGGAAAAATTCCGTCGCTAATAAATATTTTCTAATGAAATTTTCGTCAGACATGTTCCAACGAAAATAATTTTTTTGACGGAGTTTTTATTATCAGTAGAATTATTATTAGTCACTTCATTTTTTGCAAAGAATTTCTATCACTAAAATTTTTTTGATGAATTGGAGACTTTTTCCAACAAAAAATTCCCTATACTTTGCCAAAATACAACTTTAGTCACTATACTTTTACTAAAATGCAAATTTAGTCCCTATATTTATGCCAAAATGCCGATTTAGTCCTTCTACAATGAATTTAAAAATTTTTTATTCATGTCTTTTTTTCAAGATTTCAAATTTTGATTCAATCTCAAAATTAAAAAAAAAAAACAATTATGAATATTAACATTGTAGGACATTGATTGCATTTAGATTAATATCTAAACTAATAATATTATGACAATATTATTTTATTAATATAAATTTTAAAAAGAGTAATATTTTTAGTAAAATATTAAAAATATTTATCCTATTAAAGTAATAATATTTTAGTTGATTTATAAGTTATAGTCAAATAATATCAATAAAAAATAGCTAAACCCTAAATACTAAAATAGATAATAATTTCAAAGATAAAATTAACACAAAAACTATATAGAGACTTGATTAAATAATAAAATTTTAAAAATAAGCTACAAAGTTAGATGAAAATAAATTTCATGTTATACTAGCTTAAATATTAGGCGTCATCTGTCTCTAAAAAATGACTTTTAGAAAATAATTTGTTTATTTTCTAATATTTATTTGGCAAAAAAGTTAACTAGTCAATTGAAATGATTTATTAGTCAACTTGAAATTAAATCTCTTTCATGAAATTATATCTTTCCAAATTTTTAGAAAAAAAATAGTTAATCCATTAGTAAGGATACTCGCTAAACTCATAAATTTAATTTTACTCAAATTATATCTTGACATGATTTTTATGCCAAACTTGATCCGACATGATATATTATTACATTAGTAAAAAATATTTTATTTAATTTTAAGAAATAACATTTAAAAATTTTAAAATGAAAAGTCTTTAATAGTTTAATTTTCAATATTTCTTCCATATTATTAAACATAAATATTTTTATATTTTAATAATAAATTATTAATATAAACAAAAATAATATCTTTTGTTATTTAAATAATAAATATTTATAACAATATTATTATTTTAACAATTTTACAATGTGAATATTTTCAATCATTTTTTAATATTTGTAAGATTGAATCAAAATTTGAAATCTCAATTAAATACAAGAATAAAAAAATTTTAAAATCATTGTAGTGAGACCATTTTGATATACATATAGGAATTAAATTCACATTTTAGCATAAGTATAGGAACTAAATTTGTATTTTTGTAAAGGTGTAGGGACTAATAGTACTATTTAACCTAAGCCATGTCAATGAGATCAAACATCATGTCAGCAAGGTCAACACCATGTTAGCAAGCCAACATCCACGTCAATATTTTTAATGGAAAAAAATTGATACCATTAATTATTAGACCAAAATTTTTAAATCAATATAGTAGAAGGATTCAATGTATATGAATTATAATAAAGAGACTAAATCTCAAATATTTAACAAGTACAAGGACTAACCGCATAATTAATCCAATTTTAAAAACTTATATAATTTATTAAATATTAATGACCTGAAAATATAATATTTAAGAATTGAATATTGTTTATAATTTATTATATCATATAATTTTAAATATATAATTTAGAATAATATTAATTTGTATTTTTAAGTAATAAAATTTTTAATATTAAATAAATTTAATTAATACTATTTAATATTTTATATAATAACTATGGTTCAATACTAATGGAATATTTTTTTATAATTATTTTATTTAATTATATATTATTTAAATGATATTATGATTATAATATTTTAACTATTAAATAGTATGAAATAATTTAATTTATTATTATGCAAAATATCTGATTTAGTAATATAATTAAGTAAAATATTATTCTTATAAAAATTTAAAATTTTATTTTGTGTGTTGAATTATTATTTTTGAAACAATTTAATTTTTTGTTTTTGATATGTAAAAACATTATCTATCGATCCCCAAGTATTTTTGACCTTAGTGCACAGTTTAGTTCTTGTCGGTTTTTTTTTTTCCCCCTCTCTAAAGTAGTATTTTGTTTTGTCGACAGTTGCCATCATCAACAACAAAATATGGTTATAATTCCTATAACATTCTATATATATATATATATATAAATAATTTATTAAACATATTTGGTCCAAATCCTTGAGTATTGGTCCCTTCGGCTCTCAACGGCAGAGACAGGAAAATTCTGGGTCGACTCCAAAAAATGAAGAATCCGTGATTTTTTTAAAAAAACGAAAATTATCCTAGTTACTATCAATGAACTTTTCAAATTTTTTTACCGACAGGTTGCAGTGTCATCACATAATTAAGAAAAAAAAAAATTCAAAAAATTGGGTTAAGACAGTAGGCCATAAAAATTGGATTAAGCCCAACCTGATTTTGATAGATTAATGGAAATTAATTTAAAAATTAAGGACTTAAGTGAATCAATGAATCAAATTAAGTTCAATGGACCGACATAAGCCCAAATTGTGACAGGTCAAATACCATTGGATTGCGGTCAGCCTAGAGGTGAGAAGGGTCCGTAACAACATGGGTTAAACCACCAAAAGAGAGCCCAAAGAGTTCAACTCAGGTCTATGACAATTAATTTAATTCTGCCAGAGAAAATCTAGCGCAATCGTTGAGCATTTGGTATACGGTGGAAATTCAGTGCGAGAATTAAGGTAAGGTAAAACCAACCGAGGGATGAAAGGAGAATTCAACGAGAAGAAAATTTAGGTGGAACAGTTAACAGCCTTTGGGCAAAGAGCACATTGCCTATTGGGTTGGAATGCATTGGTGGTTGATGAAGATATTTAAATCAATAGTTATATGGAGTGGAAATGAGCATGAAGGATGGTTATCACCCGTAATCAAGCATGTGAAGGCAAGAAAGTTAGAGATTAACAGTTAGCTTAGGAACTTTGTTGGAAAAAAAAAATTCTTCTTTCATATGTAAATATTAAGTTTCAAGTATGTGATACGGATTCCGAAAACCGCAAAGACTATGTAATTTCAATTATCTTAAATTTTCTAGCGGTTTCATGTTTACCTTTCAACATAACTATATTTTTAACTTCCAGGCACTTAGCGGTAGTTTCAACTTTATCAATTACCCAAGCTTTTTCTTTGTGTTACCTATTCCCACTCTTGTAGTAGGTTTCAAGTATGAAACCCCTCCAAGTAGTACATATTCTTTTAGGATATATTTAAAAATTAAAAAAATATATAAGAAAAAAGTACACATAATAGTCTTTTAAGTAGTAATAATCATAAAAAATTACAATTATAGTAGTGTTGGTTGGTGTTGAAACAATTGAATTAAATTGGTCAATTTAACTGGTTCCATCAAGAATGGGTTGGTATGGTAGTTCAAAGATATGCATATAATCGGATTTTGAAGGAGCTAGTTAGAACCGCTAAAAAGCCTAAAACCGAAACCAAAAAAATAGATAAAAACGATATAAACAGACTTAAGATATTATATTTAATTTAAACCAAAATTAAAGCCCAAAATACAACTAAAGAAATAACCCATTTGGCTCAAAAAAATTTAAGCCCCAAAAAAAAAAATCCATTTTCTCCCATTTTCCTTCCTACCTGATAGGCCAATGTCTTACCCCTACCAATAGATAAAAAGTGATAGATAGAAATGGATTTAAGATATTATATTTAATTTAAACCAAAATTGACACCCAAAATACAACTAAAGAAATAACCCATTTGGCCTAAAAAAATTTAACCCTAAAAAAAATCCATTTTCTTCCATTATCCTTCCTACCCGATACCCTATCGCCCCTCGGCAATTTGCAAAGTTGCTTATATTATTTTTTTTATTATTTTTAAAATCTTTTATTTTTCCTTATTTTTTATTTTTGTCTAATTTTTTTACTTTTTTTTTAATTTTACTAATTACTTTGAATTGTCTTAATTGCTTAATATTATGAAATAATTGAACCAACGATTAAACCGATTAAATCAATTAAACAAAAAATTAAGTGTTCAATCGGTTTGACTATTGATTCGATTTTTTATTCCCCGGCGTTGGTTGAATTTTGGGAATATCATAGCAACCACCGTGATGAAAGGGTTCTTACTTTTGATACCTTTGACAAAAGTGGGAATAATAAGTAAGGCGAAGTAAAAAGCCTGCGTGAAAACTACACCTAAATGAATAAAAGGCAGAGACATTACCTCGAAAGCTAAAGGATAATGTGCAACAAGATTAAGATCATTGAAATTGCATTTGATTGTGGTTTTTGAAATCTATTTACATATTCAAAACCCATATTCATACATTATAGAAGTAACAAAATGTTGTTAAACTAACTGCTGTCCGCTAATATCATTGCCTTCACATGCCTGATCATGGTTGATAAGCATTATAGCTGACCTTGCTCCTTTGCATTTCAACTGTGATGTGACTACTGGTTGAATCTTTCACTTCAATTGTTTTTAAATTCTTTGCTTTCAAACCCAACTTATTTTTGGCTAAATGTTGTCAACTACCCCAATTTTCTCCCACTGTTACTACTCAACATCACTGTTACTACTCAATTTTCTCCCACTCAACAACTTTCTAAAGCACTAGTAGTTTGTTTGGTTCGCTGTAATAGAAATTTTATTAAGAGCATTTTTAAGGCACTATAATAATACAATTGTTTGATTCGCAAAATGACTATTCTATAGAATAAATTATTATAGCCTCATTCCACAAAATCACTAAATAGCCATTCAGTGGCCCCACTAAATAATTATTTCGATAATAGGGAGAATAAAAAATTACTTTAAGAGATTTGAATCCCCTTTATCGAGGATTCATATCTCATATTGTTTTTATTCCATCGAGTCAAACTGCTATGTAAACTATTCCATTCTATTCTTACTCTATTTTATTTTCATAAAATAAATATTCTATTACCGCTCTATTTTATTTTAATAAACCAAATTTAATATAAGAATTCGACCATATTGAATTTTCTTTGATCCTTATTTTTAGTCTTACCTTAATCTCCATAGAATTTCATCCAAATTGAACTTTCTAAGCTTTCTTGAATTGGGTTCGATCCATATAGTTGTAGACTCTTTTAATGAGCTTTCGCGGATTGGGCTTCTAGAACGATTAGATATTATAATCCAATTACCATTGATTACTTGAATTTGGTTGGACCAAATCCAAACCTTTTATATCATAATTTTTAACCTAATTTGCTGTATTATTTTTTGTTTCAACAAATAATTAATCGAGTATTTACCAACAATCTCTTGGCTTAGTGGCTAGGAGTTCATCAAAGTGACATGTTAAGCTTCGATTCGATTTCAAGCATCCCTTCTCTTGTCCTCTATTTATCTTTATAACGTTGTTGCTTCCTTATACCAAAAAAATAATCGAATTTATCTTTATAACATTGTTGCTTCCTTGTACCAAAAAAATATTTGAGTATTCAATTGAAAAATGTTTTTGCTTCATTTCAAAAATCAAGTTCGAATATTTCATTTCCTAAATAAAAGAAATGAAAATATAATATTTCGATGAACTCATGTCCCAAATACACATTTATTACATCATAACAACTTAGTAATGAAAGAAATAAAATCTAAATTTCTGATTAAAAATATATAAAGTACATGATTGTTTCAATTTCGAAAATACATGACGAGTTGAATTGTTATTGACTTATTGTTGTTAATAAAATATCAAATTATATAATTTGTCCTTGTACTTTAGCTAAAATTTAAAATTTAGTCTTTGCACCATAATTCAATTGAATTCTCATTTTATAATGATTGGTTAACGTCAGTCTAATTGATAACGGTGTTGAATATACTTCATAAAATAACAGTGTTAAATATGCTTCATAAAATTTGCTGACATGGTATTTTGATCATTTTTATGTATCATTGACATTTAAAGAATTTTCGAATAAAATGAAGATGATTTTGATTTTTCTTGAGCTATGTGTAGAGGCGTTTATAGACCTAGTTGAACCAGGTTCGGATCAAGCCAAGACATAATATTAATGGCTTTTATGTTGGTCTAGCTTAACGTATGGGTACCATTTCTTACCCCAAGACCGACCCATATTATCAAATAAAAATCCGGACCTGAGCCAGCCTACCCAGATTTTCAATCAACTAAGAGATTGATTTTATATGTCCATCTAGTTGAAGGCGAGAAGAGAGAAAGAAAGAAAGAAAGAAAGATCATCATTCATGTCAAGGCAGCACGTATTGGACTAAGGGACTTTGGAGCAATAAAAAGAAACCACCTTATTGTCAACAAAAGGAGCAGAACAATTAGATTAGCTCTATTATTTATAGACTCACACTGGTGAGCATAGAATTAGAAATGTCATTTTCCTGAAGATCATCCAATAATCTCATGTAGTAACAATAGTATGAAATAGGTTTTGAATCTGGGATCCTGGTTTATTTCTAGGGCTTCACAGCAAATCCTCTCAATTTCTGCAGAAAAGTTGCATAAAACTTCAATTTAACATTTTCTTCGCTTCTCTTCTTTCAAAAGGAAGAATAAATTTACTTCCAAATCTTTTCTAATTTCCCCTTCTTTAATAAATATAACTCAAAATTGTCCTAATTTCTGTAGCAGGTTCGCACAATACTAGAGGCATTCACTCTCATAATAATTATCATTTCAACAGAAAAACTTTTTTAAGTTATCATCAAAATTTCAGAGTAAAAATATTGAAAATATTAAAAGCTGAACGGAGTCCAAATACAGATAAGCCTAACTGAGACGAAAGATCCAAATACCTCAACATGGAAATATGATATACAGTTCCGGGTCAGGCCCAACTCAGGTCCAAAAAAATTTTTTTTGGCAAAAACTTAACTCATTTTAAAAATGAACTCTAAAATTTATCTAAATTAATTTTTTTAGTTTAATATTTTTATTTAAATTTTTTAAAATATCGAAAAGATGTTTGAGTTTAGATGAATAATTGAACAGTTCTAGTTGTGTGGTATTCTTGTGGGTTGGACACGGTGTTCACTTTTTGCGCATGCATTTCCATGTTTTTTTTTTTTTTTTTTGCTTTCAGGTTACGAAAAATAAAACAATTTTACGTTTTAATAAAAAATGTTTTTCACTAAACCCAAATCGTATCAACTAAATCTAACCTCCATTAATTAGCAGTGGATTCTAAGGGATTTCACTTTCGAAATTGTGCGAAATGCACATATTTTCCCAAGGTCTCTTTCCAATTTGGGGAAGGGCAAAGATTGTTAAGAATCAAGAGAGATAATTTGAAGAAAGCGAGCAAAATCGAAGAATAACTTGAAAAGTGGATGGAAAAATTTGTCAGAACAACGGTTCATGATATCAGGATATTTTTATTATAGCTTTATTATTGATTTTTCTTTTTTGCTCGAGGCTACTTGGTAATAAAGCTCAACGTGTTTTTTTTTTTTTTGGGTAGAAAAGCAATGAGAGGGTTCCATTCCTTTTGGTGATAAATACTTCGAGAAGTTTGATGTTGAGTTTTAATTTAAGATGAAGTATTTATTTTTAACCTTTTGGGTTTTGTTATTCAAGCTCGAAGTTGTGTTTTCTTGTTATTAAATTGACATGTTTGGCAAATTTTCCTTTCCATAAGATTTTCCTCCTTTTCATATTATTTTTGGATTTTGGCCCCATTCTTCAAATTATCACTCTCCATTTTTTAAAAACAAATTGTCCTTCCATTAAATTCAAAAGAATTCCTAAGTTAATCTAGAAGTAAAATCCCTATGAATTTGATTCTAAGGTAATAGGGTTTAATTTTTTATTCTTGGAGTAAATACTGAATTTTTTTTTTTTTTTTAACTTAGATCATCGTCACTTTATATGAAAATTCTTTGAAAATGCTATGTAAGTAGAGTCATTGACAAATCGACCTGTTTAATGTCCACGTCGAAATATTTATCGATGCATGTATAACACAATTATCAATTGGATTGACATCAACAAATTATTATACTAAGAAGATTCTATTCATATGAATTATAATGGAGAGACTTAATCTTAAATTTTACATAGGATTAATTGCGTAATTGGGCTATTGTAAACACCATCCAAAATGAAAAAGGAGGAATAAAAAAAAAAAACTAAACCAATGATCGAACCGGTTGAATCACCAGTTCTTGATTTAACCGATTCAACTATCGGTTCAATCACTTCTTAATATTAAACAATTCAAAAAATATAAAAATAATTCAAAATTTTAAAAAAATTAGAAAAAAGTTTTTAAAATAAGAAAAATTTCTAAATATTAAAAAATATAAATTAAGTAATAATATATAAAGAAATTCTAAAAATTTTAATGAAAAATAAATAAAATAGAAATACTATTATATCAACTTTAGTAGTTCTGAACGGTTTAATAAAAATCTAATTTTCAACATACTGTTGAATCACCAAACCAAT
>JBBYHK010123291.1:5481-38943 GCA_038382065.1 Adansonia grandidieri | reverse complement strand
TTTCTAGATCTGGAATCTTGATTAAACGAGCTCAAATCTTCTGATTTTCCAACAAAAATGGCCTTGCACTCATTCCTGAAATGTTTGTACCTTGTTTTTGAGTTAAAACCTTGAGTGGTGTGATCAATGGGCTATTTCATCATCCCAAACTACTTTGGGCTGTACAAATGAGTTCGTGATGCTCATGCCACACTTTCCCTTCAGTCATGGATGTTTAAATGTCAATGACTCGAGTTTGGACCTGTAAACATAAAAAAATAAGAAATATCCCCTATTTTGCTTTGTCCCATGCTGGCAGCATAACTATTGCAAATTGAAAAATCATATTAAAATCCTAAATGATTTTTCATGAATTTTTTGATATTTTCTTCTCAAAGCATGTCAAATTATCTTTAAAAAGATGTCTTATTCACCCCAGGATCATTTCGGATGAAAAAGTTATGATTTTTCAAATATAAATTGTCCAAAACCTCTAGAATCCAAACATGTATTCTGGTTAGGCCATTCAAACCAACTAAATGATTTTTCCAAATTTTCAAACATTTTTCCTAAAAGATTCATGAAATTCCTTTTTCAGAAAGGTATCGCTTGCAATTTTTTGATACCAAATGAGTTAGGGGTGATTTTTCAAATTTTGACACACCTTGTCCCTCATATGCTCTGCAAGCAACACGATCAATTGAACTTGAAAATTTATTTCCCTAGAAAGTGACGTTTTGGGATATTGGGAACACTTTTAGATTGACCCTCATCGAGTTAAATTTCTAATGGTGTCTTGTCCACCCTCTAAAGCCTTCAAACCAATTTAGAATAAATTTGGGAAGCAAGATAGCGCGTTGCTGTCCCCTGTTTTCAGTTATGGTGAAAATTGAGTTGTTTTTCTGAGCTTCATCTCGAGACATTCGAATGTCACCATAGCACCTCGATCAGCCTCAAGAACATGCTTTGAGCTCCCACAAGCTCGTATCAAGGCACAACATACTTTACATCTTTACCATCCTCATTCATAATAATTTCTTTTGCCAAAAGTCATCAAAAAGCTCACTCATTTTCTAAACCATAAAGTTTTGACAATTTAAGTTTTCCAACTCGACTTCTCTAAAGAGTTTTAGACATGTCACTTTTGGGGATACTCCAACCCCGACCTTCTGAGGGGATACTCCAACCCTATTTTTCAAAATTGCTAAGATTTAAAAATCTTCCTTTGTCAAAATTATTTGTCATCCATGAGGATACTCCAACCTCATCTTTTTGAGGGGATATTCCAACCCTGTCTTTCAACTACAATTAAATTTTTCTCCTTTTCGAACTTCCATGAATATGTCAAATAAACTTTGTTTAATCAAGAAACCCAAATGCATCTAAAAATTTGTCAATTTGATTATTCTCAAATAATCAATGCCAATTGCGAGATAAATTCCAATACTCCACCCCTTTTCTTTATCGTTGCATTGAATGATCCATGCGATGTTACTTCATTTATTACCTTACTAACATGATTTCTTTGTGATGATTATTTGCATTCATGTTTTCCAATCATTTCAAATAAAACTAAAGTAATATTCGGCTGGGTATCTTTTCAGTGCCTAAAGTGAAATATTCCATTTTTCAAAGTAAAATCCAGAGGTCATTTTTATTGAAAATCTCTATATTCCCCATCTCTCCAGGGCGTATATGAGATTAAATCCTTTCATCAAAACCTGGATTTGTGTTTCTATAAAATTCATGCATTAAAAGGGGGTTATATCGAAATAGTGATGAGTTAAGATCAAAAAAATCAAAACCGAGATAAGACATAACTAGTAAAGTATCGATTTTAGGCATCACAAAGAGGTTCATACCTCATCATGCATAACCAAGTCCTGAACCAAACGATAAATCTTTGTACTATGTAGACCACGAAATCGATGTTTTGTGTTTCATAACTCAAAACATAAGTTTCAATAGGCATCTGGTCCAGATGCCTAGCCCTAAATGAATGATGGTGACTCCACGCATTGGCCATGTCATGATGGTCATCCTAGACCAATAAGATGAGAGATTCATCTTGTGGTCCCTTTCACTATATCACAAGTCAAAAATTCGTACCTTCTTATTCTCATCACATATCAAAAGAAAAGTCTCGATCAAGAAGAAATTTCCAAGTCAGAAAAATATTTTAAGTCGTATACACCTATAAATCTGCGAGGATCCACCCCAGGGTACGTTACTACAACTAGGATGTGGATAGGTAATTTTACTTTGTTTTGGTATTTATTTTATAAATAGGGTTTACGTACCTTGCTTTATATGTTTATTCTTTGGGGTTGTAAAATTTTCTTCTCACCTTATTCCCTTTGAATATAACTTAAGTTTTCTTTAAACTCATGTAACTATTACATAGTTAAAAGATTTGGGGTTAGGCTTGGATTAGGAATTTTATAAATTCTGAGAATGTAAAGAAGATGGCGCCAAAATGAGGGCCAAGGAGATCAACATCAAGACTTGCGAAGTGTATGTGTGGTATCCGTAGGAAATTGACCACCTAGTTTCCTAATGGCTTAAGGAAACTAGTTTAAATTAAAGTCTATAATCATCCTTGTAGATTGCATATATTTGATTTATTTTATTTATTTATATATATGCGATATATATGTATGATCAAATGAATGACAATAGCATGCATTCAATTGTAAATCAATGAAACCTAATTAATAATTAAACTCCCCCACAATATATTTAGTCCATGGAATGAACATGAATTATTAAAAGTTAATAATCATGACTAAATGATAACAAATTAATTAACACTTAGATGTAATTTTGGAAAGGATTTCAAACTGGAAATTACATATTTATATCCATAGGCCATCAAACAAATCTTTCATTTTAGGCTTGTGAAAATGATTAGTTTTGGATCATTAGCTATGAAGTTAATTAGTTAATTCCTATAGTTGTAAGGTTATTGAGCCATGTGACTAGAATTAAGGTCTCTTTATGGGCCAAACAGTTTAATGACTCGATAATATAGAATATCGTATATGAATAAACATATTCTCCATTAAAGACACTGCAAGTAGTATAATTATTTTAAGTGCGAGTGGGAGATGTTAGTGTATGCACTTGAATCGATTAGATTAGGACAAAGAAGATATACAATCAATTAACTACATACCAATTACTAGCTAAAGTAATACAAGGTTTTCCTCCATGTTAGTGGTATAATTGATCAACATGAAACCAATACTTGGATGAAGCCCATTACAAACACCTAATTTTGTCTAGGTCTCTTTTCCAATAATCCTAAATATTCGAGATTGAGAACTTAACGACTACTCTCATTGGGGAACGATCTTTCTTAGATGAAAAAGACATTTTCAAGACCCTTTTAGTCATATTTAAATGGTCGTAAGTTCACGTGATAGAAAAAGTAATATTTTAATCTCTAATTTTGGATATACAAGACGAATATTTAAGAGAAAATTTATTTTTTAATAGTTTCTTTTCAAATTTTGAAAATCTATCTTTGTGGATGATATTATGGTCAAATTTCTCATTTTCGAGAAGTTTTTAAGAATTTTTCTTAAAATTTGGGAAATTGGCTTTCGTATATTTTTACACATACTAGTATGGTATTTATGCCGAGACTTACTCTGAAAAATAAAAAATATTCAAGGAAAAATTCATATTGGCATTTTATACCACAAGGTGTCAGGTTGTTCATTTTAGTAGTTAATTTTGAATTTTTCATAATACTAAGAGTATCATACTCATAAAATTTTTCCTAGTAAAATTATTTTGAATTTCGGATTCTTATCTTTTCCATTTTGTAAATTAGTATTTTGGATAATATTTTCTATTTAATTCATTTTATGCAAGTTTTAATGAATTCTTTGAAATTTTTTTTGTTTTAGAACATGAATTTTCCTTTATATGTAAAACTTTTGGAGGAAGTTTCTCGAGGTTTGAATTTTAAAATTCTTTAAATATTCACATGACTAACATTAAATCAGTTTTTCAAAATCCTCTTTATTTTATAAGTTTTATTTTGTTTTTTATAATTTTTTCGATTCTAAAATATAGAGTTCTTTACTCCATAAATTTTTTTTTGGGAACATTTTTTAAGTTTATAATTTTTAAAATCTCTAAATGTCATTATTTAATTCATATTAAATCAAATTTTAAAATTTCATTTTTATTTTATGAGTTTTGCGTTTTTTCAAAATTTTCCTCGTTTCCAAGATCTGTAGTTTTCTATTTCGTAAATTTTTTTAGGGGATTTTCTTTGTTTATAATTTTTAAAATTTATCAAATATTCTTATTAAATTCATATCAAAATCAGTTTTTGAAATTTTAATTAATTTGATGAGTTTTGAAATTTTTATATATATTAATTTTTATCCGAAAGGATTTTTCTCATATAATTTTACGAGTTTTAGAGTTCCAATCAAGTTTCTTTTTTCATTTTTTCATTTTCAAATTTTGTTTATGATTAGGAATTTTTAATTTTCTATTTTTAATTTTATTTTAGTTATTGATTATTTTCTTCTAGTTCCATGGAAACTATCTAGTTGATTTCCAACATTTCACTAACCAATTTATTTGGTTTCTAATTACATATTAGATGATATTTTCTAGGCAATCATGACAATATTTTTTGAATAACCCTTAATTGCTTGTCAAGTTAATGCAAGTCTCATCTTTTCATGATAATAATGATAAAAAATAAAATAAATAAATAAATTTTTTTCTTTTTCTTGGAGTTTCGGCAAAGAGGATTTTGTTATCCTCTTGGCCGAACCTCACTCTTTATAAAAGGGGGAGGATTTGCTTTCATAAGAAAAAAAAAAAAGCTTGAAAAAAAAAACAAAACAAAAAATAAGCACTTAAAAATTTTTCTAGTTTTCTAAGTTTTGTTAAGGTCTAAGCTTCATTCTTTTTGTTTTTCTTCATTTTATTCATTTTTTATCTCATTTATGATTCAAAACCATGTTGAGGCTCATAGATTTTCTTCCATGTTAAAAGGCTAAAAATAGCGATTTTGTATATTTATGATATTTGATGTTGTTTTTTCTTAGTTATTTCTTGATTTTTACTTGTAAAATATGTTGTTGCTGTTGAGATATTAACATTATTGTGTATGTATGTTGATATTTATGTTGTTTTTTTATTTTATTATTTCATTTTCATGTTAATATATGATTAAGTATATTTGTGTATTCATTTTACTTTTATTTTTATTTTGGTTTAGTAATATTTATTTATGTTCATGATTTTATATGTCAAAGCATGCTTATGTTTAATATTTTTTGTTTGGCCAAATTTGTTAGGGTTTTTTATGATAATTTTTGGCATATTTTGTAATAATTCCATGTTTTTCCTATTTTAGGCTATTTTGTAATATTAGTAAACCTAAAGACTAAATTGCAAAATTTGTAAATTTTTTAGGCCAATTTTGGGTTTGCCCGATAGCTTCGTAGGCTGTATGGAAACTAATTTTGTGTGTTTTAGAACATGTTTTAGTTACTTTTCATACTTTAGGGGTCATTATGTAATTTTGCAAAGTTTAAGGACTAGTTTACAAAAATAAAAAAATTTTGTTTTATGGTCAAAGGTGTTTGATCAAGTCTTCTTATTGATGTTTTTCATGATTTACATGCTAGTTTTTACCTGATTAATCATATTTTGTGATGATTTAGGATTTTTTTTATTTAGGCATCTGCATGTAAAATTGGAAAATGTTTAGGGTCCCTTAAGCAAACTTTAATATTTTTAGGGTAAAATGGTCATTTCAAAGTTTTAAAATATTTATATTATTCCTATGGTCATCTGTAGGGTTATAGAAATAATCAAAACCTTTCATATCTTTTCAGTTTTCTATTAGGGTACAAAATGTAATTTTTAAAAAGTTTAGGGACTTAAATGTAATTTTTGAATTTTAAGATAATTTTCATATTTTAATTTCCTCATTTAGGTAAAATAGTTATTATCCATCATTTTTGAGTCCTTAGGATAACCAAGATACTTTTATGTCGAAGGTATACCTTAGAGGCATTTTGTTAAATTTCCTTAGAACCGAGTCTTAAGTAATCACTAGGATAATTTTAGGCCAAATGTGCATATTTAGGATAGGTTCATCATTTTCGAGTCCTTAGAATAACCGAGCTACTTTTATGTAAAGCATAGGTTATTTTGGTAATTTTTTTTAGAACCAAGTCTTTAGCAGTTATTAGGGTGCTTTTATGCCAAAGATGTACATTTAGGACAGGTTGACCTTTTTAAAATCCTTTTCATGTCCTTTAGGGTTGTTGAGGTACTTTCACGTCAAAGGTACACCTAGAGACATTTTGGTAATTTTTATAAAATCAAGTCTGAGGTAGTCAGTGGGATGCTTTTATGCCAAAAATGTACATTTAGGATGGGTTTGCCGTTTTATGATCTTTTGCAAGTCTTTTAGGGTTGTTGGGATACTTTCACGTTAAAGGTTTAGACTAAAGGCATCTTGGTAATTTCTTTAAAATCTAGTCTTAGGTAGTCATCAGGGTGCTTTTATGCTGAAGATGTACATTTAGGATAGGTTCACCTTTCTATAATCCTTTTTGTGTCTTTTAGGGTTGTCGGGATACTTCTATATTGAAAGTACATTTTAAGGGCATTTTGGTAATTTTTTTAGAATCAAGTTTTAGAGAAGATAGATTCACCATTTTATAATCCCTTTCATTTCCTTTAGGGTTGCTAGGATACTTTCATGTAAAAGGTATAGCTTAAGGGCATTTTGGTAATTTTGTATTAGAACCAAGTCCTATGTGATTATTAGGATACTTTCATGTCAAAAATACACATTAGGAATAGGTTTGTCATTTTAGATTGTTATCGAGTCTTAAGATGTTCTATAAATATTTTTAATAAAATATAAAATTTTCATTTTAAAATATTAAGGTAATATATCCCAGTTAAATAATACATGGAGTTTCTCCCAAAATATGAGAGGGTTTCTGCATATTATCTTAATAACGAGATATCATTTTCAAAGTGAAAAACAAATAAATTTTGAAAAAAAACTTTCACATTCCTTCGACCCTCAGCGGGATGCAAATGATACTTTGAATGTTAAAATCTTTTGTGTTCCTCTAGTTTTCCATTGGGGTACAAAAGAGAATGATAAAAAGCTTTCATGTTCTATTAGTCTTCCGGTGGAGTGCGTAAGAGATTTTGATTTTTAAAATTTTAAAAACCTAATTTTTTGACACAGAATAATAAATTTGTTTTATGAAATATTATTTTGGGAATTTATAATTAAATGTCATATGTTGAAACTGGATAAAAAATTAAAAGTCAAGTTAACATGTAACTAATAAGGTATTGATTTTCGGACATCACGAGAGGGTCGATCCTCACTTGTGATTGTAACCGACTCCTGGACCTTTTATATGATCTCTGGTATGATCGCAACCCATAGAGTTGGTATTTTGGGGTTTCGTAACCCTCAAAATATGAACTCCGATAAGTGACCAATCTCACCTAGCCTAAATAGATTAGCGGCGACTCCTAATAAATCATAATTTTCTAATGACTATTTAGGGTTAAGTCAAGTAAATGATTCATCTCGACCGTCCAATCCCTAAAAATAAGAAAACATTGATAATGATATGGCCTATAGAAACAAGAGAATATAAATAGTGATATATCAACAAATCTAGAAGCAAAGGCCATTTAAGTCGGGCTTGGTCAGGATTCTTATCTAGGTCACATTACGACACCCATGAAACATAATGGCCTTGTAAAGTACGTAATGAGTTAGATGATGAGATCCTTATGCATCAAAGACGTGTTTCTAAAAATGTTCAGGTAAATGTATTATCAAGACAGGGCATGGACAAGGCACAGAGACTAACATATGTTAAGCCTCCATGCATTTGATGCATACAACCTTTTAATCTCATTACTTGAAGTACAAAGACACTTGTGGATAGCATATGAGTGCTTGTTTTATGGAAACAAGTTCAGTGAACATTGCCCATATGAGAACTCCATTTGGTATTATTCACTCAAGTGTCTATGGAACATGTTCTAATGTGCCAAACGTACCAGGTCATCTTGTATAGAGAGTGTTATATTTAGAGATCATCATATACTAGTCCACAAGAGATGGATGCCTATGGTAAGTTGGTTTGGGGTACTGCATGAAGCATATAGTAGATGGATGAGTGATTTAGAAAGCATTCACCACTTTTAGTGACATTAGAGACATAACTCGAATGATCTTTGCTATAGTTAATAAGATAAAATCTCTAGCCAGAGCACAATGAATTTTGAGGAATTATTCCTTATAGATTCATGATCATTAACCATGAGTTGAAAGATCTGACATGGATCGTACCATGAGTAGACACTAAACCAAGCTCATGTTTAGTCCAAGATACATGGTGAAAGGATTGTATTACATTGATAGGTTGGTTACTGAAAGGTTTTGATAAGGTCAGATCAACCCTTCAATATTTAATGATCATGATGGGTTGCTAAATCCCGCTTTTGATCTATGAATATGATTAATGACATTAATTTGTTCACTGCCAACATTTTGGAACCTAATGGGTAACACACAATAAGATGATATTGTTAGATTAAATTCAGGACTTAATTAAATCAAAGGTAATTAAATAAAAGACTTAATTGAAAAGGTTTAATTAAGATTTAATTTAAGACATAAGAATTAGATTTATGAAATTTAAATTTTTGTTGTCTTTTTAAGACATGGTGCATAAGATTATCATATCTAGATAATTTCCAAATTGGGATATAGCATGTCTAGGCGAATAAAGCCTTGGCGAATATTCCTTAGATAATTTTATGAAAAATATTAATTATTCAGATAATTAATATTAAATAAGATTGTCATTAATTAAAAATTTTTAATTAAGTATGAACTTTATTTAGATAAAACTCTTAAAAAGAATAATTTAGCTAGCTAATACGTTTTTACCTATCATATAGTTAATTATATGGAAATTATATAAGATAAATTAAGTAATTTATTAGATAAATTGAGAATTTAATTTAATGAATACTGTAAAGTGACCTAACCTAGCCAACTAGTAAATGGCACACCTAGATGGATTTTGAGACACATTCATATGCCTTGGCCAAAACTCCTTGTGCCTATTTTTATGTGCAAGGTTCAGCCACCATAGACAACTATTATGATCAAATTAAATTACTTAAGGTGAAAGAGTTTCACCTAGGCAAGTAATTTATAATTGATCAAAACTTTCCTTAATGTGATTAAAGATAATTTGGCTAAGCTAAGTAAAAAACAAAAATAAAAGAATGAACTTATATAGTTTTATGTGATAAGAGTTAGACTTGAGAGAAGAAATTAGTAAGAAAATGAAAAAAAAAAATTCTCTATTAAGTTTTCTCTAGTGCCACTGCCCTTTAAGAAAGAAGACACCATAACTACCACCTTCCTGCCTCTTTTTTCTACTTTAGGGAAAACACCATCCCAAAAGTGTTCTTGGATTATGTGAAGGAAACGGTTGTTTGGTGACTACCTTTTAGCTAAGACTTAATGAGTCTTTTGGTTAGCACCCAAGAACCATATCCTTCTGATGGCTATCGTAATCATCTGTGTGGATTACTATTAGAGGCAAGACGCATGTGTTGCTTAAAACCTCAAAGATCCTATCAAAGAGCCTAATTGCCACTCTTCAAAGATATTTTGGATTGGATTTAACTCTAGATTGTGAGATCTGATAGTAATCCATAAATAGATATTGATTTAATTTTTGTTAAAATCTAATATGTTATACTACATGTAAGTTTCTGCTTAAGGATACGTAAGGAAGTCTGACTTCTCTATGTTTATTACTTATGTTGCCTATTTATGTTATTTTATGAATTTTTAAAATCCTATATCTGCATAAGGCTGCACTTTACCAGGATTCATGTCTCTTTAATTTGTGTTTGTGATTCCTTACAGTTTGTATGTTCATGATTTCCAGTTTTATGCTTTAATAATTTTAAGGTTTTATTTTGGACCAATTATGGCTACTTTTAAAAATAGAACTCTAAAAGGGTTGGCTTCAAACTTTGTCATATTTGACTAATTTGATGGAGGCAACTTTTAAAGATGGTAAAAAATGCATTTCCCTCTTTCAACATTGAAAATAGCATATGTTCTGACTACATTAAAACTAGAAGAGAATAAGACAGAATTTGTTATAGTAACCTGAAAAAGATAGAAATGGAAAATGTCGACTACATGTGCATGGGCCATATAGTGAATGGTCTATTAGATAGCTTATTCAATGCATATCAAAATGAGACTACTACCAAGGAGTATGGGATAAATTGGAGATAAGATACATGATCGAAGGTGCAATAAGCAAGAAATTTTTTGTAAATCATTTCAATTCTTATCAAATGCTTGATAGTCACTCTAACATTGAACAGTTGCATGACATTGAAAGAATGTTTAATCAATTTAAACAATATGACATGAAAATGGATGAAACAATTATTATGTTATCTATTATAGACAAACTTCCTCTATCATGGAAAAACTTTAAAAGAAGTTTAAAGCATAAGAAAGAAGAAATCACTCTTGAAGCTTTAGCATATCACATTTGTATACAAGAAGAACATATAAATCAAGATCAGAATCATGATTCTAGAATTACCAAAGTACATGTTTGTGGAGGAAAAGTAACCACTAACGCTCCTAAAACTTGTCAATATCAATCGTACAAGCTAATCATGTTAGCTTGTACTACACTAGATATTAGTTAATTTCATGTAACAAACATTATATTTGATTAATGTAATATAAGGTATTTCTTTATCCATAAGATTAATAGATTAATAGTTATTTATATCTTATGGAGATAAAGCCTATAAAGCACAATGGCTTTGCAAGGGAATTATAAAGAGTTACAATTGTCAAATCCCTATGCATCGACATCCTATTTCTAAAATTTTCATGGTCATTGTATTGTTAAGACATGGCATTAACAATGCACAAAGACTGGTATATGTTAAGCCTTCAAGCATATGATGCATGTAACTAATTTTATAAGTTGAAGTATAAAGATACTTAGGGATAACATATGGGTATTTATTTTGAAAACAAGTTCACTGAACATGACTCGCTATGAGAATTCTATTTGGTATTTCACTCAAATGTCTATGGAAATACTCTCATGTGTCAGTAGTGTAAGTGGTCCTTAGACTTGTGACACCAGATCACCTTGTATGTGGATTATCGTACTTGGAGATTATCATAAATGGGTTTGGATGGATAGATACCAAAATAAGGGTGGTTTTAGGTATGATATGAAAAATCCTAATGGTGAATGAGTGGCCCAAAGAGAATTCATCACCGCAAGCAATATAATAGGACATATCCTAGTTTTTCTTGGCCCGTGTTAACTCAAAGACCTTGGCCAAGACAATATTGATTATGAAGTTAACGCCTAAGGATTGCATATTAATATGAAAAGGTAGACACTGCACCAAGCTCCTGCCTAGTCTGAGATATTTGATGAAAGGATTGAATAACACTGAGATACTGTACGGTGAAGGGCTTGTCAAAACCAATTTGACTCTTCATACATATCAAGGGGCAATGATGCATTGCTAGATGCCATCTCTAGCTAAGTGAGAGAACCCTTAGATGCTGATTTATCTTCCCTAAGGTGATTTGCATCGACCTTATAATTAGCATCATTATCCTATAGACTTTGAAAAGAATTTTTTTTTTTCATTCTTCATGTTTTTGGCATGCTAAATAATTGCTTAGGTAAGGTTTTCAAAACCAAATCCTATAGCATGGATCCCAGTATAAAGAAGTCCCTCATTTATGAAGGATTTTCAAGTCACCTGTGTGGATCACCATTGGAGGTTGGACACTTAGACAACTTTGGTTTGCAACATTCATTCTTTGTGTTTTTAGTGTGCTAAATAATTGCTCGGGGAAGGTTTTCAAAATCTAATCTGCTAGCACGAATCTTGGTATAAAGAAATCTCTCACTTATAAAGGATTTTGGAGCCATCTGTGTGGATCACCATTGGAGGCTAGAAGTTTGGACAATTTTAGTTTGCAGCAATCAAGTTTGATCGATAAGATAGAAGTAGAGTCTATGTTAATCAGAGAAAATAGACTTTTTTGGACTGAGTTATGAAAAATTAGATCTCTATTCTTCTTATTGATTATAGATCGATCAAAGTACTTTTAATTCAAATCCATTGATACAGTTTAGATAGTCCTACTGCTTTACTCTAATTTTAGTTTTTAATAATATTTTTTATTTAATCGATTTACCAAAACCAAGCAGCATGTATTAGATGCCTAGGATAAGATCCTTCAAAATTGCTAAAAGAAAGTTCAAATAGAATGCTAATGCTTCTAAATTGAAGAAGAGCAAAAAGGTTCATGCTACCATATGGTAAATTGAAACATTTCAAGAATAACTATTGGGTGCTAGAGAAGAAAAATAAATCTTCTAATGTTGGTGCTATAGAAAAGTTTGTGGCCATGATTTCTGAAATTAATATGGTTAAAGAAAATGATGCATGGTGGATTGATTTGCGAGCAACAAAACATGGATGCAAGGATAAAGGCATGTTAACAAATTTCTCACTACGTTAATGTGGTAGTGTCTTATACATGGGAAATTCTTTTATAGCAACAATTAAGTCAAAGGATTTGTTGAACGTTATTTCACTTCCAAAAAAGAATTAACTTTGACTGATGTATATTATGTACCTGTCTAGTAGTTTGTTGAATAAGTTTGGGTTCTAACTTTTATTAAGGCAGATAAGTTTGTTCTATCTAAGAGTGCTACTTTTGTTGGAAAAGGATATTTGTATGATGGTATATTCAAGCCTAATATCATTAATAATAATAAGAATACTATTTCTGGTTATATGGCTAAATCTTTTTCTTTATGGCATTATAAATTAGGACATGCAAATTATAGAAGATTGAATGCGTGCATAAATCAAGATTAATTCCTATTTTTAATTCTATCATTAATAAATGCAATACATGCATATTGATTAACACAACCAAAAATCCTTTTCCTAAAGTAAAAAGAAATACAAGAATGCTTGAACTAATACATTGTGATGTATTTGATTTTATTGTACTCCTTTATTAGGTGGAAAGAGATACCTTTTTACATTTATTGAAAATAGTACTAAATATTGCTATGTATTTTTATTGCATTCAAAAAATGAAATACTTGATAAATTTAAAGTTTATAAATCTGAAGTTGAGCTTTATTGTGAATTATTTATCAAGTGCCTGAATCTGAATAGAGGTAGAGAATCCTATAGTCCAAGTTACTTTAAATCCACTGAAATTATCTATCAAGTTTCAACACCTTACACACCACTACAAAATGATGTAGCTAAAAGGAAAAATAAGGTCTTAACTGAAATGGTAAATTCATGTTATCATAGTTAAGTCTTGGATGAGGTTTTTAGGGAGAAGCTATATTAATTGCTTATCATGTATTGAATAAGGTTTCTTAAAAGGAAACCAAGTTAACCTTATATGAAAAATGGAAAAAAAAAGAAACCAAACCTTAATGATTTGAAAGTTTAGGGCTATAGAGTTGTAGTTTTTAAAGTTCTTGAAGCTAAAAGGAAAAAAAACTGAAAGAGGTATTGAATGCATTCATTTAAGATATTCACACAATAGTAAGCATATAGGTTCATGGTAATTGAACCAAATGATACAATTTTCATTAATACCATTATTAAAAATGCAATTTTGATGCAGCTAGATTTAAATCTGTTTCAAAAGAACTACAGCTACAACAATTAATTCATTCTATAAATGAGTTAGACAATCCATTAAAACAAATTGAAAATAATGATAAAACTTGTGAAAAATAGAAAAAAAAAAAGGCAAAAAGATTAAAAGGACAAGAGATCTTGGTTTATATTTCTTTATGTTTCTTATAGAAAGAAAAGGTGACCAGCATAGACAACCAAATTCCTTATTGTTTTAATACAACATCGAACCATGTTACATATGATAAGGCTAAAGTCTCGAGATTCTGCGTTTAGAATAAAGCAATAAATGACAAGATGGATTCAATCATGAAAATTAAACTTGAATTTTAGTTAATCTTCCACCAAGTTCCAAACCAATAGGTTGCAAATGGATTTTTAAAAAGAAAAAAAAAATTGGATGGATCCATAGACAAATTTAAGGCAAGGTTGGAAGCCAAAGGCTATACATAAAAGCAAGGAATTAATTACTTTGATACCTATGCTCTACTAGCAAGAATTACTATAATTAGACTATCAACTTCACTTACCTCTCATTACAACTTGGCCATTCACCAAATGAATGTTAAAACAACATTTTTGAATGGTGAATTAGAAGAAAAGGTGTACATGGAACTTAAAGAGTTTTCATGAAAGGACAAGACCATAAAGTCTAAAAGCTTGTTATATCAATGTAGGGGCTTAAGCAAGAACCAAAACAATGGCATTAAAAAGTTTAATGAAGTTGTATTAGCTAGTGACTATAAGATAAACGAATCTAATAAGTGCATATATAGCAAATATGAAAATGGCAAAAGAGTTATAATCTGCTTATATGTAAATGAAATACTTATATTTAGCACAAAGTTGGAACAAGTTAAGGAAGCAAAGAAATTCTTGTCAAACAACATTGCAATGAAAGATATGGGTGTAGCAAATTTTATCCTCAAAATTAAAATAATCTAAAATGGAAATACTAGAGCATTGTCACAATCTCATTACATTGAAAAGGTACTTACAAAGTTTGATCCTTTTGATTGCATACTAACATCTACACCTATGGATCCCCAAAGAAAATAAAAGCCTAATGCTGGTAAGAAAATTGATCAATTGTAATATGTAAAGGTAATTAGTTATCTTATGTATTTAATGACTTGTACAAGGTGAGATATTGTATTTGTTATTGGAAAATTAGGTAAGTACGTAAGTAATCCAAGTTATCCACATTGGTAAATCATTAATGGAGTACTTAGGTACTTAAAGAAAACTATTAACTATGTACTATGCTATAGTGGATATCCTCTAGTTCTAGAAGGCTATTGGATTACAAGTTTGGAAAACCATGCTTCTACAAGTAGATGGATTTTCATTCTTGGTGACGGTGCTATTTCTTAAGTTCCAAGAAATAAACTTGTATAGTAGATTCCAGCATGGCAGTCAAATTTATTGTATTGACCACTACTGCTAAAAAAGTTGAATGGTTAAAAAATTTACTAGATAATGTACCAATATGTACCAACTTCATCAATTTTTATCTGGTGCAATAATTAAGCTACTCTAGTAAAAATATATAGCCAAGTATATAATGGAAAGTCTAGACATACTAGGTTGAGACATAGTTAACTGATAATTAATTTTTGATGTCACAATCATTATAACCTTTGTAAGGCCAAGTTAAAATTTGACAGATCCTTTGACCAGAAGTCTTGCTAGAGATATAGCAAATAATACCTCAAGAAAGATGGGGCTTAAGCCCATAAAGTAAAGATAGCCTTGATAGAAACTCAGCTCAACACTTGATATAACATCATGTTTTCAGTTCAAAGAGACAAAGCATATCATCTATATATGGCTACTAGCATTATAATAATATCATATTATGTCCTAAGTAGAACTACTAGGTTCCAATAATGGTAAAGGTAAGATAAATAATATACTCTTAATAGACCAAACAACATAATTATGTTAGAGTGTTACAGTTATAGGAACACTCTCAAAAGGGTTTATTGATACGAGTGTGAAGTGTGGCCGCTTCTAGAAACTTAAGGGTTTGGCTCTAACAACACTTATTAAAAGAGGACATAGACATCTAGCTATAATCATGTCCCCAGATTCTAGTGCATTGATTGGTGATGAAATTTTACATGAGATGTGTTCGACTAACGAAATGGAATAGCTACTTTAAAGCTTAGTATTATTGGTGTATGCCCTTGAACCTATTAGATTAGGACATAGGATACATAGTCAATTAACTATTTTATAGTGAAAAACGTTTGCCTTCATGTTAGTGGCATGATTGACTATCATGCAAACATTAATTAGATGAACCCTTAAAACAGAACAGCCTTGCAAAGATGGTAATAAGTTACGATGATGAGATCCTTTACATCAAAGTTATTCTTCTAAAATGTTCCTAGTTATCATATTGTCAAGATAAGGCATTGAAAATGCATAAAAACTAGTATATGCTAAGCCTCCATGCATTAGATACATGCAACTCTTTGATCTCATAGGAGTTAAAGTATATGGGATACTTAAAGCATATGGATGCTTGTTTTATGGAAACAAGTTCATTAAAAATGGCCTATATGAGAACTCCATTTGGTATTAGGACTTGAGTGTGCCAATCATGTAAGTATTCCTCAAACTTGTGATACCAGGTCATCTTATATAAGGAATGTAATATGTAAATTTGCTACGAATAGGTCCACAATGGATGGATACCAAATAAGGGTACATTGGGTATAGCATGATCCATATGGTAGATAGATGAATGATCCAGAGAGGACTCACCACTCTAAGTGACATTGGAGGCATATTTCGAATAATATTGCTATAGTTAGTTAGATTAAAGTCTCTAGCCAAAGAATAGTGAATTATGAGGAATCGCTCTTCGTAGATTTGTGATCGTTACCCTTGAGTTGCAAGATCTAACATGGATTGAAGCATGAGTAGATATTGTAACATGCTCATGCTTATTTCGAGGTATATGGTGAGAGGACCATATTACACCTGATAGGTTGGTTATTGAATGGTTTTGATGAGGTCACATTGACTTTTCAACATTTGGTTAGTCATGATGGGTTGCTAAATCCTGCTTTTGATCCATGAGCATGATTAATGAGATTAATTATATTCATTATCAACATGTTGGAAACTTAAAGGGTCACACACAGAGGATGATATTGTTTGATTAAAATCAAGATTTAATTAAGTTTGACTTAATTAGATAAAAGATGATTAAATGGAGGACATAATTAAAAAGTTTAATCAAGAATTAATTTAAGATAAAAAAAATAAGATTTTGTAAAATCTAAGATTCTGTTGTCTTTTTAATGCATAGTAGATAAGATTAACTTATTTAGATAATGTTTAAATTGAGATATACTATGTCTAAATGGATAATGTCAGAATTAAAAGATTATAAGGTGGATAATGCCCTAGCCAAAAAATCCTTAGATAATTTTGTCAAAGTACTAATTGTTTAGATAATTAATATTAATAAGATTGTTATTAAATTAAAATTGTTTTAATTTAATTATAAATTTTATTTAGATTAAATTCATAAAAAGAAAAATAATTAGCTAAACTAGTGTCTACTTAATTATCTTAATTTAATTATATGATAATTAAATAAGATAAATTAAGTTATTTATTTGATAAATAAAAGAGTTTAATTAGTGAATTAGATCTTTAATAAAACTTAACCTAACTACATGATCTATGGTGCACCAAGCTAGAATAGTGTCTAAGTTTATAGTACTTTGGCCGAATTCCCTACAGACCATTTTGTGTGCTAGGTTCGGCCACTATAGATGAGTGGATGATTAAATTGAATTACTTAAGGCGAAAAAGTTTCACCTATGCAAGTAAATTTGATTTGATCAAAACTCTTCCAAATGGAAGAGATTGAATTTGGCTAAAAGAAAGAAAAGTGGGTGGAATGGCTAACTACTAAGTGAACCAAAAACACAAATAAAATTACTAGTCTTTTCTAAAAAGAAGAGAGAAAATTTTTCTCTCAAGTTCTCCTAATAGTTGCAGCCTAAAGGATGAAAAACCCTTTCCGCCACCTATTCTTTCTCCTCATAGCACCATTCTTCCATTCTTTGAGAAAAAAACACTATTACAAAATTGTTCTTGAATTAAGTAAAAAAAGAAATAGATCGTAGTCATCTTTTGTTTAAGACTAATTGAGTCCTTTCCTTAGCACCAGAGAACTATTGATCCTCGAAAAGGCTCCCATTATTATCTGTGTGGATTACCATTAGAGGTAAGACAAGTGTTTGCTTGTGACCTCATAAATCGAATTAGACACCATGGGTTCCCCCCTTTAGGAATCTTTTGGATTGGATTTGACTCTAAATTATGAGATCTGAAAGTTTGGTAAGCTTCTAATTAGATGTGTGATTTAATTTAATTAAATCCAATTATTTATACTACACGTGAATTCCCTTCTAAAGATCCATAAAGAAGTCTGACTACTTTTCTATTTAATGTTTTCGCTACCAATTTATGTTATTTTGCAAATTTTTAAATATAAAATTTTAAATGCTATTCTTGCATGAGGCTAGACTTCACTAAAACTATGAATTCCCAACAATGGTATGAAAGCCTATGGGTTGAGGATTACGTGTAGTACATATAGCCTAATTCATGGTAATTGACATTGTCATGTCATGTGCATTGATCTTTAGGTTTTGGCCATGTAAGCTTTATAAAATAATATTTTATAAAAAAATTTCTTAATCAGTATAGCATTCTAAATGAGCATTTTAAACATTATAAAATTGTTTAGATTGATAAAATTGTTTTAAATTGATTCAGATTAAATACACATCAAAACATTAAAAATCATATTGTCTAGCCCCCCTAATAGGCTTTCACTAGGCTGATTTTTTGAATTTTCTTTGCTGTAAAAATTAATTTTTATATATTTCTTATTATGGCTTTTCAACATATTATGTATAAAAATTAATTTTAAATTATTTATTATTCATTATGACTCAAAGAAAGTTGATTTCAGCCTTAGTGTGCAAAATTCCCAAAGCTAAAATTTTTGGGCAACTTTAGAGGATCTATTATGCCTAATGCACCTAGAAATCCTTATGGCAACATTTCATGGATTTGCTGTGTCTTAGGACAACAAGGAGGTTGAATGAGATTCAATTTTAGGTCTAATTTAATAGCTGGAATTTATGGCAAATTTTGCCGCACTTGTTACACTATGAAATCATACCTGTGAATGGAAATTTGTTGTCGTTTTGATTGCTGCTGTGCATCAGTCCATTTGGCTGCACCTAATGCATGTTTCCAGCACCTAGAAACAGTCCTTAATCATCCTCCAAAGGTGCCAATCAAAGGCCATTCACATGGCCAAAGAGATCACCTACATCATGGACACTAACCGTTAAAGTCAGACTTTCGTTGTGGAACTAGTTTTTTAGTAGGAGTCAAACACCTAAAATTTGGGAATCTTATTCCTAAAATTTAGGAGTTAATTTTGGTTGGATTAGATGATCATTATCTAAAGAATGAGATTCCTAAGAGTTAGGAGTGGCTTAACAAAATTGGAAGGTTTTAAGACAACGTAGTTTCCCAAAATAGGTATTTTTGTAAAGAATTAAAACTTGGAATTGGATTTTTTATAAATGTTTATTATAATGAATTACCATGATTTAATTCATAAAATAATCAAGTTATGAAACATCAAAGCATGCAATAAAGTATTTGTCCATGTTGAGATAAATCATCTTAAAGTTAGGTAAGTGTCTATTTTGAGACAAGTATCCTAAAAGTCTGGAACTAGGTTAAATGTGTTTAATCTTTTAGTTGATTCTTATAGATACTTTGTTAAATGTAAAAAAAAAACTTGTTTATATATACTTATAAATTGAATGCATATGATTAGCATGTGATATTAGCTATTCAATGTTATGCTATAAATTATTAAAGCATGATGAATGGTTATGGACTAAAGACTTTAGTATGACTAGGTGAATGTATGGTTATATCTTTCTTTATGGTATTTATATAATTTTTTAAATAAGGGTTGTGAACTATGCCCTATCTCTATTTTATTCTAGAGTTGTAAAATTCCTTTTTTACCTAACTCCAATCAAATGTAACATGAAGTTTTTTCAAATGTATGTAAAAGTTACATAGTTTTAGATTTAGAATTAGGCTAGTTTAGGGAATTTTATTTTTTTCAAAAATTGTAAATAGAAGATGGTGCCATGAAGAATTACTTGAGAAGAACATTATTGAAGCTTGTGAAGACTTGGTAAGGTATCTTAGAGTTTTGAACAATTAGTTTCCAAATGGCTGATCGAAACTAGGCTTTGATAAAAGTCCATAATCATCCATGTAGGATTACAAGATTAGATTTATTTTATGTTGATATATATATATATATATATATATACACGATATGTATATACCTAAAATAAATGCAAATGCATTGTGATCCAATTAGAATCAATGAGACTTAATAAATTAAAAGAAATCCATTGCAAAATATTGAGTCCATGCCTAAGCACGATAAAATGCCTTCCATTGTTCATAACAAGCAGCAGCGGGGATTTGTTGAGTTGCTCAAGGTCCCTTCCATCCAAACTACTTGAGTTTGAATAGTGGGTCATACTCAACTAATGATGCATGCTTCATATGTGTCGCACTTGACCATGTGAGACAAGAAGCGATGGTGAGGAAAAATACATAACATATATTTAGGTAAAGAGTTACCACCTAACTGATCTAGTAGTTGCATTGAGATGCAATTGGTAAACTAAGATACCTATTTAATTAGTTTTTACATAATTTGTTGAGTCGCTCAAGATTATGTAAAAATGAAAGCGGTACTTAGCTCATTAAGAAGATTCAAATGTTGAACTTCTTGTATTATAGTTGAGGGCCATAATTTTGAAAAAAAATAATAAGAATAATCATTATAGTATTAGAACCCCACTAAATGATTACTTTATATATGTTAATGACATTAAATATGTTCTAAATTCATACAGGATATAAATAAGAAGTATAACTTCAAATTTGTCAGCTAGTAGCATACTAGATGTTAAAAAGTTAATTGGGTCGATTTTTATCAACTAGCTCTGCTATGTTAAAATTTGTTCTAAGAGACCATTTTGTGTGCTAGGTTCAGCCAACATAGATGAGTGGCATGATCAAATCAAATTACCTAAGGTGAAAGATTTTCACCTACGTAAGTAAGTTTGATTTGATCAAAACTTTTATAGAAAGAAAAGATTAAATTTGGCCAAAAGAAAAAAAAAAAAGTGGCTAGAATGGCTAAGTGTTAAGAGAACCAAAAACACTTATAAAATTTCCAGTCTTTTGTGGACAGAAGAGAGAAAATTGTTCTCTCAAGTTTTCCTAATAGCTGCTACCCAAAGGAAAAAGAACCACCTTGCTGCCACCCATTCTTTCTCCTTATTATGCCATTCTACCATTCTTTGAGAGAAAAAAATTATTCTAAAACCTTTCTCGAACTAAGTGAAGGAAGAAATAAATCACACTCATCTTTTGGTTGAGACTCACAAAGTCTTCTAGCTATCACCAGAGTACTATTGATCCTTGAAAAGGCTCCCATTATCATCTATGTGGATCATCGCTGAATGCAAGATGATTGTATTACTCATGACCTCATAAATCCAAATAGAGACTATTGATGCCCTTCTTCAGGAATTTTTCAGATTAGATTTGACTCCAGATTACGATATCTGAGAGTTTGGTAAGCTTCTAATCAGATATGTGATTTAATTTAATCAAATCCAATTATGTCTACTACACGTGAATTCCATCCTAAAGATCCATAAAGAGTCCAATTGCTTTTGTGTTTAATTTTTTCAGCGTCAATTTATGTTAGTTTGCATATTTCTAAATGCTATTCTTGCCTGAGGCCATACATCACTGGGAATACGGATTCCCAACAAGTCTACCATGAGATTTCGGTAAACTTTAACATGTTTTCACTAAGTGAAGGTTCAATTATAAGACACCTTCATTTATGCATTTGATTTCCAAAATTATTAAAATCCAAATTTATTTTGAAAATTGAGGAGTGTGGGTTGGAATCCTACATTAGCAAAAAAAATAAAGGAAATAAGTTATTTAAATATAGGGAAATGTATGCCCATAGTAAATTGGACCCATGTGTCTATGGTGCAAACTAGGCCTAGGGTGGGCTATTTGTGCATTAATATAATAATGAATATTATTATATTATATGGTACTTGACACTGAGACATTTGGCATGTGCAAGTGCAGCTAATTAATTAATTTTTAGTTTATTATTATTTTGTTTGATTACTATGAATGGTTGTGTTTGTCCAGATGAAGCATGACAAGAATTGTGTCTATATGAATTAAATTGTTTGTTTCAAATAGATAGATTTATTTTGATCAATGTGTTAGTATAAGTAGTCTCTTTCACACAAAGAAATGTCTATTTAGATAAACATGTAGTAGCCTATATATACTTTTTTCGGTTCAGCAAGAAATCACAACTAAAAATATTTAATTCTTACTCTCCCCTATATTCAAACTATCCCAATTTTCTTCCATAAAGGCTTGTTGCAGAAATTCAATATCGAAGTTCAATATTTTTGTAGTTCATTGCTCAGTGCTTAGTGGATTAGTTACATCGGTGCAATATGCAATCAATCATTGGGCTTCATTCTATTCTCGAGGTTTAAACATTGAAAACTTTTTTGCACACTTATGGTGGGGCGGAATAAAACCATAAAGATATTGGTATTGATACACGCCTTGAAGCTGGCTTATTTATGTTCATGATTCCCTACAGTTTGTGTGTTCGGTGTTTCCAACTTTTTGCTTCAACAAAATTCACTAATTTTTTTAACACGTGTGTCAATTAAACATAATTATTTTATTTCTTACAATTTGAAAAGTTTGAATCTTTAATAGAATGAAATAAAATGCTTAACTCAAATGCCAATAAATTTGATCCAAAGTGAGTGTTTAGCCAAAAGGAGAAAAATAAATTTTTAGATTTCAACTACCATTTTCTAAAAGGAAAGTGACAGTCATGAGGCCAAGTATAAGCTATTACTAGTGTGTAATCCTGCTCTTCGTTATGAGTTTTTTATTTAAAGAAATCTATTGAAAGGTATAATTTTTAATTAATGTAGGCGTACAAGATAAGAAAAATATTGAGTTAAATGCTTTACCTTAATGCATAACATAAAATACAAAAAGGTGATTGAGGCAAATTCTTTACTAGCGTTTTACAAATAGGATTAATTTTTGCACATCAATAAATTTTAAAAATATGAAGCTAAGGATCTAATTGATAATTAAACATAATAGCATGCTCCCAAATGGTTTTTTAAAATTTCATTATTGGATAGACTTCCACTTATACTAAAATCTATTAAACTTACATGATAAAATAATTATAATGAAAAAACTATATTTGTAATTATCTAATTTTATAAAATTATGTTTTAAGCTCTTTTAGTTTTTATTTTCACCAATTAAAATAATTAAATATATATTCAATCTAAAAATTTTTAAATATGCATGTAAAATCAAATGAAGTAAATAAGTAAAATTTAAAATTTATCAAAAATTAGCATAAACTTAAATTAAAATAAATTTAAAATATGTGACTTTGATTAAATTTGGATTCAAATCAAATTGATCGTACTTTAAAAAAAATAAATTATTGTGTGATATATAATACAAAATTGAAAATTATGTAAATAATATCAATATGAAAATATTTTTAATTAATATTTTATCATTTTTTCAATTTTTTCTCTCCCCCTCTTTTTTTGTTCCCTTCTCTTCTCTTCTCTTTCCCTTTTTTTCTCTCTCTTTGCTTTTTTTCTTTTCTTTCTCTTTCCTCCTCTTTTCATTAAATAAAAAAAAAAAAAAAACTGAAGTACTTGCCACATAAACTCAATATATAGTATTGAATGTTAGTCTTGGCTTCATCCGAATATATTTTTCTTTAACATTTTATTAAAAAAAAAAGAAAAAACGTAAAATATAATAATAGTGTTAATAATTTATTGGTAATCATTTTGTAATTTTTTTGTCTATTGTAAGAGTAGACTTTTTTTATAAATAATTCTTTTGAAAATTATTTTTTTATATCTTAATGTATTATAATATAAATATAATTATATAATATGACACGATTAAAAAAAGTATTAAAATTTATTTAAAACGAATTATAAACCTATTAAAATTTATATAAATATATAACTTTAAATATAATTGTGGTGTAAAAAGTAACACATACATAGATAAAGCGACATTTGAATGAGGTGTCCATGGGTTGAGTTGCGACTTAAAATTTTTTAGATTTCTTGTTTAGGCCCAAATTAATTAGGCTTGGCTCGACCCCAATGCTCAAATTATTATTTATATATTAATAAAAATTTTAAAATTATTTTTATAATTAAAATTAAATGAAAAATAATTTGATTATTAAATAATAATTTAGGCTAGGTCAACATGAATTAGAAAAACTCATGCCCAAGGTTTGGCCCATCAAGCTAGGTGAATAGTTTGACCTATGGACAGATCAATATGTGACACATATTGAAAGTTATTAAGTAGTGCTAATGGGACTTCACATTTTCAAACACAATATAATTACACGACACGAATAAAATATGAGAAAAATAATTAAAATATAAAATAATACAAAAGAAACATTAACACAAGACAAAAACAATTTGAGAAAATAATTAAAACAGACACAACACAAAATAATATGAATGCAACACCAATACACAAACGTATTAAATTCTATATAAAATGAATTATGTAAATATATAATACCTTGAATTTGATTATAACATAAAAAAATAATACAAATCATTATGAATACACGAAATAAAAAATTACATGAAAAAATCTCACGAAAATTGTTTTAAAAAAGGGGTTGTCAAATATAATTCCCTCTAAATTACTTTGATGTTTCACAATTGCCCCCAAATAGATTCCCTTCAAACTGCTTTATTTTTCAAAATTATCCCTCACTAAATAACTTTAAATATAGTGTATAGATAAGTTGAGGAGATGTTAATTTCTTGTTAGTTTTCTTCAAGAAAATTGAACAGATTCTCTCCTTGTATAACTTAGTAAGTATAACAAATATAATTGAGATTATTATTTTTATGCATCAACAATGGGCTTGTTGGCGCCTTACTTTCTACTCATTTGTTTGTTTGTTCTTTTTTTTTTTTTTTTTTTTGGGTATTGGGGGCGGGGGGATAATTTGCTTTCTGCTTATGGATCAACAAAGCTAGTGGGCTACTAAAAAAGTAAAAGCCATTGATGTGGTCCACTAGCCCAACCAACAAGAGAACTATAACTTATTGATAAACCCAAAAATTGCATTACAAGGCCATATTAAACCACATCTTACAATAGAATTTTTTGTTTATTTCACAGCTTATTGCAAAAGTGACAAATTGCCATGGAGAACAGTAGGTTTGGGCTCACAATTTTTAACACAAACAAGATTACATTATACAAATATGGTAAAAAAAAATCTAAAACATTATTTAAAATGAAAAAATAATATAAATATAATATGAAAATAAAAATAAAAAAATTTATATAAAATAAATTATTAATATATCAAAAATCAGCCCTTGAAATTGAAGGCTTTACCTTTTAATGGTCTAATAATAAAAAATACACAAATAAATTTACATAAATATATATATAGTAACATACGGATAGAGACAGCTTATTCTACTCGAATGACCAATATGAAAACGTAGTGTGTGGAACTCACTGCCTGCAATTTCCATGGCTCTAATGTGTCATTGACGCCGCTTTTCAACCAGCGATCATCACATCACTTGCTGTCTATCTTGAACATAGAACCATAATCAGCACATGGCATAACATGAGATCAACGAAGTACTGGTGTCCGATCTCACCGTCTCTCCATTTCATCTTGAGGGGAGCCCTGCCATAATGCACCCCGTCGTTGCACCTGTTCTCGAAATGCCATGGGAATGTCATATCAAAGTTATCAATCACAGCAGAAACCAGGCCTGCTTGCCTCAATTTCGCTAAAAACACCCCGTTAAACGCCTCCATCTTACTTGGATTGAATGCCAGTGATCTTGCATATCCTCCTGTTGCAACTGTGGTCCGGAAAATTATTTGTGGCGCTACAAGCCCTCTCTGCCTCACCGATTCGATAACTTCTTTCCAAAATTTTGTTGCATCCGCTGCACCTTTAGTAAATGCTCTTAAATTGGACCAATGACAACCATCATGCAAGCCAGAGTTCATAATGATACTGTCTGGAACGGTGTCCTCTGAGAAGTACTTCTTTAACAACTTCCTAAATCCTTCATCTTTCAGAGAATCCAAACCAAGGTAATTCTGGGTTGCATTCCAGTGACCATTGAAAATACTAGTGATCCGAACCGTCTGAGAGGGATCTTTTGGGTTGGAAAAGTTCATGTCGAATCTTCTGGGTACGGATGTTATGTCAGGCAAATCTAAGACAAAATTAAGCATATTCCTTATGGTATCAACATGATTGGAATCACCCCAGAAGAAAATCCACCTATTCTTTAAGCAATTCCAAGCAGAATTAGCCAGATACAACTGAAAAGAGCAATGGCCTGAGTATACCCAACCATTACTCTCTAATAATCCTAATGAACCATTACACCATGGATGTTGACATGGAAAATCCGGTGCCAGACACCGATATCTACCATCATTACTAATTTGACAATCATCGTTCTGTCCATGTCTTGTCCACCTTCCGGACCAAACATCTCTACTGAAATCGGATTTTCGACAAATCTGCAGCTCTGGCAATTGAGCTTTAGTCCTAATAAACCTGATCCATATATGGCGTAACTGTTTATCATAAGCAAACCTTTCAGGTGAAAGCTTTAGACCTTCATATTGTCTAAAAAGCAAAATAAGAGTCAGATTATAATCACCAGAAAAATCAGGATGAACCTGAAGGGAAACCGAGTAGGACCCGTTGCCAAAATCTTTAACCAGAGGCCTAGATTTCCATGACTCTCCGGAAAGATCAGTCTCAAAGTAATCCCCACCTAAACAACGATCATTTCCTGACTCATCAACTGCTTGAAACATGAACTCATGGATTTCACCAGCTGATAGCTCCACCAAACCCTCTCCATCCAAACCAGGAATTTTGATTCCCGCAGTCTTGGACTCCTTACAAGGCTCTCCTCCCGGAGCCAACCATCTAGCTAACAGATTTTCTGTAAAGTTCTTCTCCAGCTCAGCTTTAATCCAATTTAAACTTGACAAATCATCGTAATTGGTTAAGTTGTCATAAGGGTTTTCCACTACGGAAAAGTTGGCTATTTCCCTGGAAGTATAATGGGGAACATTTTTTATTTTGAGGGACGAATCAACATGAGGAATACTAGAGTTTATACTATCAATAGGGAAATTGGTACTGTTTGAATTTGAAATGGGATTTAAAGTAAGATTTCGAAGAGTATGTGCTGAATTTTGGTTGAGACTAGCCAAGGACAAGGAGTAAACTTTCGTGATGATGTAATCTTGTTTAAACTGCCAAGATTGGATAAATTTCTTGATGGTGCAACCATCTATGCTCCAAACTACCACCATGCCTACAAGAACCAAAGCTGTTAGCAAACTAAAACGCCATTGATGCACTGGACTTGATCGAATCATCCGTGCATTGGATGGTAGTGGAAAAAAGCTCCCTCCTTTTTCTGGCATATCTGCAAATAAAACCAACCACCATAAACAACAAGGTAAAACAAGTAAACAACCAGAATATATATATCACCAACCAAGCAACAAAAAATGGATCCTTTCTCTATTCAAAATACTCAAGAATCAAGAAGTTAATTGAACGTCATACCACATTCCAAGAAAAGGATTTTAAAGCAGAAAACTTTTGATTTTATCGAGGAAAAAAAGGGGGAGGGGGGGAGGATGAAGAAAACAGCTGTAAATCTATAATGTGGAAGAAGACTTTGTTTAAAGAGTTGCTTACCCTTTTGGCTTTACAAAGAAAGATACTTTTTCTTTGACGGACGGCTTATGGAATGAAAGAAGATCCCACTATTGATACAGCCAAAACATTCCACTTGACACAACAATGGCGGTTATAGCATAATATAGCAGAAGAAGAAGAAGAAGAAGAAGAAGAAACAACGATAGAGAGAACGACAGAATTTACAACTGTTCGAGAATGAAGAAGTTAGAATTTTTCAGTCAAAGAATGATTTCTTTCGTTGTTCTTTGCCTGTTTATACAAGGATTTCCCCCCCGTTTACCGCAACAATATTTTGATACTAATTATATTTTTAACAAAATAATTAACTAACATATTGATATAATTATAACTTCTAATTAAATTAGTCTCAGGAATAGCCAAATATAACAGGGTTGTTAATGGACCAGGTTTCTCTGAATCTATTAAAATAGGAGGTGTCTTGGATTAACCAAAATTTGGCTTTCTATTCTTTACATTTATTTATTACTTTTTATTTTTTTAAAATACTTTTTAGTAGTACTGCACTATCACTAGTCTACAACTTAAAAAAAATAAAAAAAAAATACCAAGCTGATAATTTTGGAAAGAGATAAATATCAACAATGATCTTAAAATTTATCAAATATTTTAAAAATATCTAATTAAATATTTAAAATTTTATTATTTTGATATTATTATAATATCATTAAATAGAAGATAATAAGACATTTTTTATTCAATAAAAAATTAGCATGTGGTACTACATAATATTGTCATATGAATTATTAAAAACACAATTGCTTTTATTCGGTAACAAATGCAAATTTGACATGTGGCATCATATAATGAACCTACGTATATAAATAGAAAGTCATTTTTTCCTTTTTGTTCTTCTTGATAAATATTTTTAATAACCTAATAAATATTTAAAAAATAAAAACATAAAATAAAATTTTTTATTTTATTAAATTTTTATAAAATAATTTTTAAAATTTTTAAATTTCATATATTAAATTTTTTAATAGATACATTTAATATTTTTATATTTAAAAATATTAATTATATATTTAAAATTGTAGTTCTAAATTAATTTTGCAGTTTTCAATTTTTTTTTAAAAAAAAATCATGTATTAATTTAAAAAAATATAATATTAAATTTTTTATATTTTTAATATATTTTATTAAAAATGGATGTAAATTTTAAAAATATAATTTTAATAATTTTTACATTTAAAATAAAAATTATTTAAAAAATTTTTAAAAGTAAATATGGAATGAAAATCATTTTTAAAGTATAGAATATTTAATTTATATTTTTAAATTAATATATATTTTTAATAAAATATATTAAAATTATAAATATTATAAAATTATAAATATTAAAAAATAAGATTTATTTTTAAAATTAAAAACTACAAAATTATTTTAAAGTTGCAAATTTAAATATATAATAAAAATATTTGAAAATATAAAAAATTAAATCTACTTATTAAATAATTTTTAATATCTAAAATTTTAGAAAATTAAATTATTTTATGATTCTAGTAAATTAAAATATTTATTAAATTTATTCAAATTATTTATCAAAAAGAAAAAAAGAGAAAAGTTTTTTTTTTACTAATACATGTAGCACCATTATATGATGTTATGTGTTAAGTTTTCATTGAATAATTTTTTTTCTATTGATACACATGGCATCATATATGATGTCACGTGTCAATTTGTCATTGAATATAAAAGCTACGTCACCTATATCTTTAGGATCAATATACGTAATACATTGGAATATTTGATAAACTTCAAATGCTATTGACGATATTATCCTTTTGGAAAATTATAAGAAAATATGATACAGGTATGATTAATAAAAAGGTAATAAATAAAAATGATTATATGATACAGATACAATATATTTAATAAAAATAATATATTTAAATGTGATAAATATTATATGTTTAATATACATATTGTAATCATATTTAATATTTTAACATATTTAATAATTTTTTTATCTATATTTATATAATTAATTTGAAAAAGCACAAAATGTAACATGCAAACACAATCATATCATATCTAAGAATTTTTTTATCTCTCGAATTTCTTTCAAATAAAATAAAAACTATTGGATAATGTGAAGGAATAATACAATTATCAAACAAAAATATTAGTTATTATTGGATTTTGTAGAAAATGTAGAGGACTCCCTTTGTACATATCGTTTATTAAATTTTTAAAATCTATTATCTAATTAAAATATTATTACGTCCTATTATATTCTAATAAATCTATTAAATTGTTTTCAAATATTCCCTATGGAGATATGTTGCAATCGTTTAAGTTCTAATTGAATTAATAAAAATTTTAAATTTCACTAATTTGGATAACAATTTTTTTAATGTGACTTAATACCAAAAAATTTTTTTAACGTGAAAATGTTTTTATTTTTTTAAAAAAAAAAAACTTGGACAAAATTTCCCAAATAAAATAAAGAAGTTCCAAAAAATAAAAAATGAAATAAAAAATAGTAAAACTTGAGAGACTAATAAAACTCATGAAATAAATTATATTTTAAAAATGTGCATAACTTGAATAAAATTTAGTGTTTCATTTATTGAAATTTTAATTTAAATACCGTAATTATTGATCAATTGTTTTTTCCATTATAAAATTATTAACTAAATTTTATCAATTCATCAATTTTAAATCTCAGATAACAAAATTATTACAGTGGTTCACGATTGTAATGAAATAAATTATCATAATTTAATTTTAAAAAATAAAATAAAATAACAGTATTATATAATTTCATGATAGTATACAAATTTATAGATGACCAATACATCTAATATGAACACATAATTTTAACAAACATGAAGAAAGATCTAAGATGTTTTCTACGCAATCACTATGTATGTCATCACTCTATAATAGTATGATCTTAATTCATTAACCAAATTATAATTTATATGATCTAATTTATGCATCTAAGCTTTTTCATTAGTTAAGCTGATTAAACAAGGCCATGTGACCTTATCATAATAATCGCCTTCTTTATTTCTTATTGCTTGTCGGTTTGCCAACCAACAAATTTAATCAATGAGCTACTATATACTCCATATATATTGCTACTATATTTAGAGCTTTTTTGATAGACAAAAATAGATTATATATATTACACAATATTTACACTTGTCTGTTGTATAATATATCAATATAATTTACTTTAATATATCACTATAAAAAGAATTAAGGCTGGTTAATAATTATCTTTAAAAGATGAAATATTATTCCTAAAAGTTTTGTTGGGTGCTATATATATTGTGTACACAAATAAACAATTACACGTACATATACAAAATAAATAAAATAAACTAATTAAGCAGATAAAAGGTACAAAAAATTTGATTTTATCAAATCCAAAGAATTGGTCAAGTCAAAGTTTGAAACCTTTGACCTTAAGATGAAATATGCCTGTCTTTCGAGTGCTTAACCGTATTCACAACTCATCTTTTAGGCCTCTTTAATCACGTTAGTGGTTGACAGTGCTTATCGACGATAACACAACGAACCAAAAATGTGCTTTAATCTCTCTTAAAGACAATAATGGCTGTGAGCCGATGCAGATGTAGAGGAGTAGATGAAAAACTATTTCCTTTTTTTTCTCGATTAAAAAGCTACGATGGTCTTGATTTTCCTAGAGTAAATAACGCAGTAGTAGTAACTATATCCATCTTGATTTAAATTTTAAAACCAGATGATGTTTTTAAAATTCAAAATAGGATAATCTTTTCAAAATTCAAAAATGCCTTATTAGATAAGATATCTTATCCAAACTAAATTAATATTCGGTTGAGTTGGGCCTAATGCTAACAAGTTAGACTCCAAAAAGATAAGGCCCACCTAACCATTAACTGAAGCCCAAGCCTGCTTACACACGTGCCAAGAACCAACTTTTGTTCCTTTTCAAGTGGGCATTATGAGAACAATTTCCTATTCACCACTGATTTCTATCATTCAACATATTTATGCACTATGTATCCAGGTATGACAACCTACATCTTGGTATAAATGTTTTGTATTTATACATAATTTGAGCCATTAATATTCAACAATCTTCTACATATAAGAAATTGTCCGAATAAGATGATAAATTGACTCAAAATATGAAAGAGACTAACTTGAACGGTTATTGCATGAGGATATATAGCTTTTGGCCTTAAACCTTCCATAACAACAACTATCGAATTTACTCAAGTAAATAGTGAACTTGATGTCCTAAACTATTCAACCTTTCTTGTATGTTAAGATAATAGGTGTCACACAATCCCTTTTTAAACACCCTTAGTTCTTACACCTGTGTTCATTTTGGCACCGAAACTTCTTAATTTAAGGGAGTGCTTTAGAGAATTTAGCCTTATCAATTTTCATAGAAATGGTCATGTTTCACACTTATGTAGGTGATTGCTTATCAAAAGTATCTTGCAATAGCCCTACTTGATTTTATCAAGCTATAAGAATCATTAAAAGCATAGCTTAACCTAACACATTTACAAATAGCACTAATTCACTATAGGAATATGCAAAAGTGTTTAACTCTTTCAATGCTCATAATAAGTTAACATAATATCCTTTTGAACCTAGATCTTAGGATCTTCAGTCAACTAGGTAGGTTTGCTATTATGTAACTTTTAATATATATGCTTAACTCCCACTCCTCTCGATGATTTATAGACTTGCTCTTTTATTAAGCCTTTTCTTGCAATTGGATCTATCATATTGTCCTTTAATTTCACATAATAAATAGAGATAATACCATTTAAGATCAATTCTTGTCGAGACTTACCACTCTGTAAACAACTTTGTGCCCTACGAATTATAGATTGGCTGTCAGAACATATACACATTGCTGGTACAGGTTTTGGCCAACATGGAATATCTTTCAAAAAATTTTGAGGCCACTTTGTTTCTTTTCTAGATTTATCTAAAGCAATAAACTTAGATTCCATCATAAACCTGGCTATGGCTATACACATTTGTTTAAAAGATTTCCAAGACACTGTAGGTCCTTTAGTAGTAAAGAAAAATACACTAATGGATTTTGAGTCTTTGGTATCTAAAATCCAATTTACACCACTGTATCCTTTAAGTATAGTCAGATATCTCATATTGTGCACTCCATAATTTGAGATATATCTTAGATATCTAAGTACTGTGACAATAGCCTTCTAGTGATCCTCTCTAGGATTATTTTTAAATCTACTCAGTTTGCTACTAAGTAAGCTATGTTGGGTCTTGTATAGCTCATCAGATACATTAAGCTACCAATTATACACGAATATTTAACTTGAGATATTATATCACAAGTATTCTTCCTTAAATGTAAATTTACATCTATGGCTATTTTGGCTATATTGGTATCGTTCTTATTAAACCTCTAAAAGATCATATTCGCATAATGATCTTGAGTCAATACCAAGCCATCTTATGATTTAAAAATTTTGATTCTAAAATCACATCCGCTACACCTATATCTTTCACATCGAACTTACTAGTCAAACATGATTTTTTAGCGCTATTGATCTCATTATTACTGCCTAAGGTCAACATATTGTAAACGTCTAGACAAATAATGACATACCCCTTATCTATAAATGTATTCACATTTATCAAATTTTTTTGTTTTATTT
>JBBYHK010123183.1:0-38945 GCA_038382065.1 Adansonia grandidieri | reverse complement strand
AGCAGTGGAAGAAAAAGCTTTTCTTATGAAATCAAAGCATCAATGTCATTTATCCCAATAAGGAGAATGTGTTTATGATGCCTAATCATGAAAAAAAAGAGATTTTTATGTGCATCCAAGTTTGCTATAATCGACAAAATAACATTGATTCCAAAAAAATAGTGGAATGAAAAGCTTTTCTTATTAAACAAAAGCGTCAATGTCATCTATCCTTGGAGTAGCATGTGCTTATGGTGCCCAATCATAAAAAAAAAAAGATATTATTATGTGCATCTATGCTTGCCATAATTAATTAAATAATATTTATCCTATCAAGGAGAATGTGTTTATTGTGCGCAATGGTGAAAAGAAAAGAGATTATTAAGTGTATCCATGTTTGTCCAAATTGATGGATGAACTTTGACTCTAAAAAAATAGTGGAAAGAAAAGCATTTCTTATGAAACCAAAACATCAATGTCATTTATCCCAATAAGGATAATGTGTTTATGGTGCCCAATCATGAAAAAAAAAGTGATTATTACGTGCATCCATGTTTGTCATAATTGACGGAATAACATTAATTCCAAAAAAATGGTGGAAAAAAAGCTTTTCTTTTGAATCCAAAGCGTCAATGTCATCTATCCCTATGAGAAAAATGTTTATGGTGTCCAATCATGAATAGAAGGAGATTATTCACACATCAATGTTTGTCACAATCGGCGGAATAACATTAATTCCAAACAAATGGTGGAAAGAATAGCTTTTCTTGTCAAACAAAAGCATCAACATCGTCTGTCCCAATGAGAGGAATATGTTTATAGTGCCCAATCAAGAAAAGAAAATAGATTTTTACGTGTATCCAAGTTTGTCTCAATTGAAGGATGAATGTTGATTCTAAAGAAAACGGTGGAAGAAAAAGCTTTTCTAATGAAACCAACATATCATTGTCATTTATCCTAATAAGGAGAACGCGTTTATGATGCCCAATCATGAAAAAAGGGATTATTTTATGCATCCATGTTTTTCAGAATTGATGGAATAATATCGATTCAAAAAAAGTGGAAAGAAAAGCTTTTCTTATCAAACCAAAGTATCAATTTCATTTATCCCAATAAGAATAATGTGTTTATGGTGCCCAATCATGAAAAAAAAGTTACATGCATCCGTGTTTGTCATAATTGATGGAATAACATTGATTCCAACAAAATGATGGAAAAAAAAGACTTTCTGATCAAACTAAAGCACCAATGTCATCTATCCCAATGAGAAAAAAGTGTTTATGATGCCCAATCGTGAAAAGAAAGGAGATTATTACATGTATCCATGTTTATCCCGACTGACAGACAAAATTTGACTCTAAAAAAAGGTGGAAAGAAAAGCATTTCTTATAAACTAAAGTGTCAATGTCATTTATTCCAATGAGGAGAATGTGTTTATGGTGCCCAATCATGAAAGATTGGAGATTATTACGTGTATCCAAGTTTATCTCAATGGAAGGAGAAACATTGATTCTAAAGAAGACAGTAAGAAAAAGCTTTTCTTATGAAACCAAAGCATCATTGTCATTTATCCTAATAAAGAGAATATGTTATGGTGCCCAATCTTGAAAAAAAAAAAGATTATTATGTGCATCCATGTTTGTTAGAATTGATGAAATAACATCGATTCAAAAAAAATGTGGAAAGAAAAGCTTTTCTTATCAAACCAAAGCATCATTGTCATTTATCCCAATAAGGAAAATGTGTTTATGCTGCCCAATTGCAAAAAAAAAAAAAAAGGAGATTACTACATGCATCCATGTTTCTCACAATTGATGGATTAACATTGACTCCAAAAAAATGGTGGAAAGAAAACCTTTTCTTATTAAACTAAAGCATCACTATCATTTATCCCAATGAGGATAATGTGTTTATGGTGCCCAATCATGAAGAAAGGTGATTATTATGTGCATCCATGTTTGTCACAATTGACAAAATAACATTGATTCCAAAAAAATGGTGGCAAGAAAAGCATTTCTTATCAAACAAAAGTATCAATATCATCTATCCCAATAAGGAGAATGTATTTATGGTGCCAAATCGTGAAAAGAAATGAGATTATTATGTGTATCCATATTTATCGCAACTGATGGATGAACTTTGACTCTAAAAAATGGTGGAAAGAAAAGCATTTCTTATGAAACCAAAGCATAAATGTCATTTTCCCGAATGAGGAGAATGTGTTTATGGTGCCAAATCATGAAAAAAGGTGATTATTATGTGCATCCATGTTTGTCACAATTGAGGGAATAACATTAATTCCAAAAAAATAGTGAAAAGAAAAGCTTTTCTTATCAAACCAAAGCATTATTGTCATTTATCCCAGTAAGGAGAATGCGTTTATACTGCCCAATTGTGAAAAAAAAATAAGAGATTATAACGTGCATCCATGTTTGTCATAATTGATGGATTAACACTGACTAAAAAAATCGTGGAAAGAAAACCTTTTTTTATTAAACTAAAGCATCACTATCATTTATCCCAATGAGGATAATGTGTTTATGCTGCCAATTGTGAAAAAAAGGAGATTATACCGTGCATCCATGTTTTTCATAATTGTTGGATTAACACTGACTCCATAAAAATGGTGGAAAAAAACCTTTTCTTATTAAACTAAAGCATCACTATTATTTATCCCAATGACGATAATGTGCTTATCGTGCCCAATCATGAAGAAAGGTGATTATTACGTGCACCCATGTTTGCCATAATTGCTGGAATAATATTGATTCCAAAAAAAATAGTGGAAAGAAAAGTATTTCTTATCAAACCTAAGCATCAATCATCTATCCCAACAAGAAGAATATGTTTATGGTGCCAAATCGTGAAAAGAAAGGAGATTATTACGTGTATCCATATTTGTCCCAACTAACGGATGAACTTTGACTCAAAAAAATGGTGGAAAAAAAGCATTTCTTATGAAACCAAAGCATCAATCTCATTAATCCAATAAGGATAATGTGTTTGTGCTGCTCAATCATGAAAAGGTGATGATTACGTGCATCCATGTTTGTCACAATTAAGGGAATAACATTGATTCCAAAAAAATGGTGTAAAAAAAGATTTTCTTATCAAACCAAAGCATCAATGTCATCTATCTTAATGAGAAGACTATGTTTATGGTGCCTATTCATGAAAGAAAAGGAGATTATTATGCGTATCCAAGTTTGTCCCAACTGATGGATGAATTTTTACTCTAAAAAAATGATGGAAAGTAAAGCAATTCTTATGAAATCAAAGCATTTTTGTCATTTATCCCAACGAGGAAAGTGTGTTTATGGTGCCTAATCTTGAAAAAAAAAGTGATTTTTAGATGCATCCATGTTTGTCACAATTGATGGAAGAGCATTGATTCCAAGAAAATGGGAAAGAAAAGCTTTTCTTTTGAATCCAAATCATCAATGTCATCTGTCCTAATGAGGTGAATGTGTTTATGGTGCCCAATCATCAAAAAATGAGATTATTCGTGCATCAATGTTCATCACAATTGGCGGAATAACATTGATTCTGAAAAAATGGTGGAAGGAATAACTTTCCTTATCAATCAAAGGCACCAACGTCATCTATCCCAATCAGAGGAATGTGTTTATGGTCCCCAACCATTAAAAAAAAGAATATTATTATGGGTATCTTGGGTTGTCTTAGTTAAAGGAATGTTAATTCTAAAGAAAACAATGGAAGAAAAAGCTTTTCTTATGAAACCAAAGCATCATGATCATTTATCCTAGTAAGAAGAATGTGCTTATAGTGCCTAATCATGGAAAAAAAAAGAGAGGAGATTATTACGTGCATTCATGTTTGTCACAATTGATGGATTAACATTGAATCCAAAAAAATGGTGGAAAGAAAACCTTTTCTTGTCAAACCAAAGGAACAATGTAATTTACCCCAATGAGGATAATGTGTTTATCATGCCCAATCATGATACGTGCATCCAAGTTTGTCACAATTGATGAGAAAACATTAATTCCAAAAAAATGGTGGAAAAAAACTTTTCTTATCAAACCAAAGCATCAATGCTATCTATCACAATGAGGAGAATGTGTTTATGGTGCCCAATCGTGAAAGAAAAGAGATTCTTATGTAGATCCATGTTTGCCATAATTGACGGAATAACATTGATTCGAAAAAAATGGTCACCGGAAAAGCTTTTCTTATCAAACGAAAGCATCAATGTCATCTATCCCTATGAGGAAAATGTGTTTATGTTGCCTAATCATGAAAAAAAAAGATTACTATGTGTATCCATGTTTGTCATAATTGACAGAATCACGCTGTTTCCAAGAAATTGGTGGAAGAAAAAGCTTTTCTTATTAAACTTAAACATCAACTCATCTATCCCAATAAGGAGAATATGTTTATAGTGCTCGATCATGAGAAAAGTGAGATTATTACGTGCTTCCAAGTTTGCCACAATTGACGAAATAACATTGATTCTAAAAAAATGGTGGAATGAAAAGCTTTCTTATCAAACCAAAGCATTAATGTCATCTATCCCAATAAGGAAAATGTGTTTATAGTGCCCAATCATGAAAAAAAAAGAGATTATTATGTGCATCCATGAATGTCATAGTTGATGAAATACTTTTGATTCCAAAATAATGGTGGAAAGGAAAGTTTTTCTTATCAAAACAAAGCATCAACGTCATCCATCCCAATGAGGGGATGTGTTTATGGTGCTCGATCATGAGAAAAGAGAGATTATTACGTGTTTATGGTGCTCGTTCATCCATGTCCATCATAGTTGATCAAATAATATTGATTCCCAAATAATGCTAGAAAAGAAAGCTTTTTTTATCAAACCAACGCATCAATGTCATTTATCCCAATAAGGATAATGTGTTTATGGTGCCCAATCATTAAGAAAAAGCGATTATTATGTGCATCCATGTTTGTCACAATTGATGGAATAACATTGATTCTAAAAAAAATAGTGGGAAGAAAAGCTTTTCTTATCAAACCAAAGCATCAATGTCATTTATCCTAATGAGGATAATGTGTTTATAGTGCCCAATCATGAAAAAAAAGTGATTATTATGTGCATCCATGTTTGTCACAATTAAGGAATAAGATTGATTCCAAAAAAATGGTGGAAAGAAAAGCTTTTCTTATCAACCAAAAGCATCAATGTTATCTATGCCAATGAGGAAAATGTATTAATGGCACCCAATCATGAAAAGAAAGTAGATAATTACGTCTGTCCATGTTTTTCCTAACGACGAATAAACTTTAACTCTAAAAAAATGGTGGAAAAAAAAGCATTTCTTATGAATCTAAAGCATCAACGTCAATTATCCTAATGAAGAGAATGTGTTTATGGCACCCAATCATGAAAAAAAAGGTGATTATTACATGCATCCATGTTTGTCACAATTGACAAAATAACATTGATTCCAAAATAATGGTGGAAAGAAAAGCTTTTCTTTTGACTCCAAAGCATCAATGTCATCTATCACAATGAGGAGAATATGTTTTTGGTGCCAAATCATGAAAAGAAAGGAGATTATTATGTGTATCCAAGTTTGTCTCAATTGAAGGACAAGTGTTGATTTTTAAGAAAATGGTGGAAGAAAAAGCTTTTCCTATGAAGCCAAAGCATTATTATCATTTATCTCAATAAGGAAAATGTGTTTATTATGCCCAATCATGAAAAAATTGAGGTTATTATATGCGTCCATGTTTTTCACAATTGACGAAATAACATTGATTCCAAAAAAATGGTGAAAAGAAAGGCTTTTCTTATCAAACCGAAATGTCAATGTCATCTATCCCAGTGAGGAGAATATGGTTATGGTGTCTAATCATGAAAAGAAAGGAGATTATTATGTGTCTCCATATTTGTCCCAACTGATGGATGTACTTTAATTTTTAAAAAATGGTGCAAAGAAAAGCATTTCTCGTGAAACTAAAGACCAATGTCATTTATCCCAGTGAGGATAACGTGTTTATGGCACCCAATCATGAAAAAAGTGATTATTACATGCATCTATGTTCATCATAATTGATGGAATAACATTGATTCCAAAAAAGTGGTGGAAAGGAAAGCTTTTCTTATCAAATCGAAGGTCAATGTCATCTATCCCATTGAGGAAAATGTGTTTATGATGCCCAATCATGAAAAAAAAAAAGAGAATCTTATGTGCATCTATGTTTCCCACAATTGATGGAATAGCATTGATTCCAAAAAAATGGTGGAATTAAAAGCTTTACTTTCCAAACCAAAACATCATTGTCATCTATCCCAATGAGGAGAATGTGTTTATGGTGCCTAATCATGAAAAAAAGAGATTACTAAGTGCTTCCATGTTTTTCATAATTGATGGAATAACATTGACTCTAAAAAAGTGGTGGAAAAAAAACTTTTCTTATCAAGCCAAAGCATTAATGTCATCTATTGCAATGAGGAGAATATGTTTATGGTGCCCGATCGTGAAAAAAAGGTGATTATTACATGCGTCTATGCTTGTAACAATTGACGGAATAACATTAATTCAAAAAAAATGGTGGAAAAAAAAGCTTTTCTTTTGAATCTAAAGCATCGATGTCATCTATCCCAATTATGAGAATATGTTTATGGTGCCCAATCATAAAAAAAAAAAGAGATTATTACGTGCATCCATATTTGTCACAATTGACAGAATAACATTGATCCCAAAAAATGGTGGAAGGAGAAGCATTTCTTATGAAATGAAAGCATCAGTTTCCTTTGTCCTAATGAGGATAATGCATTTATGGTGCCCAATCATGAAAAAAAGGTGATTATTACATGAGTCTATGTTTGACACAATTGACGGAACAACATTGATTCCAAAAAAATGATGGAAAGGAAAGCTTTTCTTTTGAATCCAAAGCGTCAATGTCATCTATCCCAGTAAGGAGAATGTATTTATAGTGCCCAATCATGAGAAAAAGAGATTATTATGTGTTTCCATGTTTGCCACAATTAACGAAATAACATTCATTCCAACATAATTGTGGAAGGAAAAGCTTTTCTTATCAAACCAAAGCCTTAATGTCATCTATCCCAATAAGGAGAATGTGTCTATGGTGCATGATCAAGAAAAAAAGGTGATTATTGCTTGTATCCATGTTTCTCTCAATTGATGGAATAACATTGATTCAAAAAAAATGGTGGAAAGAAATGCTTTTCTTCTGAGTCCAAAGCATAGATGTCATTTATCCTAATGAGGAGAATATGTTTGTGCCGCCCAATCACAAAAAAAAAAGATTATTACGTGCATCCATGTTTGTCACAATTGACGAAAAAATGTTAATTACGAACAAATGGTCAAAAAAACTTTTCCTATCAAACCAAAACATCATTATCATTTATTCCAATAAGGAGAATGTGTTTATGGAGCCCAATCGTTAGAAGAAAGGGGATTATTTTGTGCATCCATATTTGTCCCAATTGATTGACCAACTTTGCTCCAAAAAAATGGTGGAAAGGGAAGCTTTTCTTATGAAACTAAAGCATCAACATCATTTACCCCAAAATAGAGAATATGTTTATGGTGCCCAATCATGAAAAGAAAAGAGATTATTATGTGCACCCATCTTTGTCATAATTGATGGATTAACATTGATTACAAAGAAATTGTGGAAAGAAAAGCTTTTTTTATCAAACCAAAGCGTCAACGTCATCTATCGCAATAAAGGGAATGTATTTATGATGCCCAATCATGAAAAAAGGTAATTATTACATGAATCCATTTGTCACAATTGATAGAATAACATTGATTCCAAAAAAATGGTGGAAAGAAAAGCTTTTCTTTTGAATCCAAAATGTCAATGCATTTATCCCAAAGAGGAGAATGTATTTATGGTGCCTAATCATGAAAAAAAAAGGAAATTATTACATGCATCCATGTTTGCCATAATTGATGGAATAACATTCATTCCAAAAAAATTATGGAAGAAAAAGCTTTTTTTCTCAAACCAAAGCGTCAGTGTCAGCTATCCCAATAAGGAGAATGTGTTTATGGTGCACAATCATGAAAAAAAGGCGATTATTACTTGCATCCATGTTTGTCTCAGTTGACGGAATAACATTGATTCCAAAAAAATGGTGGAAAGAAAAGCGTTTCTTTTGAAACCAAAGCATCGATGTCATCTATTCCAATAAGGAGAATGTATTTATGGTACCCAATCACGAAAAAAAGGAGATTATTACATGAATCCATGTTTGTCACAATTGACGGATTAACATTAATTCCAAACAAATGGTGGAAAAAAGCTTTTCCTATCAAACCAAAGCATTATTGTCATTTATCCCAATAAGGAGAATATGTTTATGGTGCCCAATAGTGAAAGTAATGGGGATTATTTCATGCATCCATATATTGTCCCAATTGATTGATGAACTCTAACTCTAAAAAAAGGGTGGAAAGAAAAGTTTTCCTTATGAAACCAAAGCATCAACGTCATTTATCCCAAAATGGAAAGTGTGTTTATGGTACCCAATCATGAAAAAAAAAAAGGATTATTACGTGCATTCATGTTTGTCATAATTAGTGTGATAACATTGATTCTAAGAAAATGGTTAAAAAAAAGCTTTTCTTATCAAGCCAAAGTGTCTGCATCATCAATCGCAATGAGGAAAATGTATTTATAATGCCCAATCATGAAAAAAGGTGATTATTACATGCGACAATATTTGTCATAATTGACGGAATAACATTGATTCTAAAAAAATGGTGGAAAGAAAAGCTTTTCTTTTGAATCCAAAGCATCGATGTCATTTATCCCAATGAAGAGAATGTGTTTATGGTGCCCAATCATGAAAAAAAGAAGAAGAGATTATTACATGCATCCATGTTGGTCACAATTGACAAAATAACATTGATTCCAAAAAAATAGCAGAAAGAAAAGATTTTCCTATGAAACCAAAGCATCAATGTCCTTTATCCTAATAAGGAGAATGTGTTTATGGTGCTAATCATGAAAGAAAGTTGATTATTAAATGCATCTATGTTTGTCATAATTGATGGAATAACATTGATTCTAAAAACATGGTGTAAAGAAAAGCTTTTCTTATAAAGCCAAAGCATCGATTCATCTATCCAAATGAGGAGAATGTGTTTATGGTGACCAATCATGGAAAAAAAAGATTATTACGTGCATCCATGTTTTTCATAACTGACAAAGTAACATTGATTCCAAAAAAATGGCAGAAAGAGAAGCATTTCTTACGAAACCAAAGCATCAATGTCCCTTATCCCAATGAAGAGAATGTGTTTGTGCTGCCCAATCATGAAAGAAGGGTGATTATTATGGGCATCTATGTTTGCCACAATTGATGTAATAACATTGATCCCAAAAAAATGGTGGAAAGAAAAGCTTTTCTTTTGAATACAAAGTGTCAATGTCAACTATCCCAATAAAGAGAATGTGTTTATAGAGCCAAATCATTAACAAAAGGTGATTATTACATCCATCCACGTTGTCCTAATTGACGGAACAACATTGATTCCAAAAAATAAGGGAAGGAAAAGCTTTTTTCATCAAACCAAAGCGTCAATGTCATCTATCCCATCGAGGAGTATATGTTTATGGTACCCGATCATGAAAAAAAATGATTATTGGAAGCATCCATGTTTATCACAATTGACGAAATAACTTTGATTCCAAAAAATTGGTGGAAAAGAAACTTTTCTTTTGTATCCAAAGTGTTAATGTCATCTATCTCAATGAGGAAAATGTGTTTATGGTGCCAATCATGAAAAAAAAAGAGATTATTCATGCATCAATGTTTGTCACAATTGACGGAATAACATTGATTTGACAAAAATGGTGGAAAGAGAAGTAATTTCTTCTAAAACCAAAGCATCAATGACATTTATCCCAATGAGGAGAGTGTGTTTATGCTGCCTAATCACCAAAAGAAGGTGATTATTCTGTGCATCCATGTTTGTCATAATTGATGAAGTAGCATTGATTCAAAAAAAATGGTGGAAAGGAAAGGTTTTCTTATCAAACCAAAGCATCAATGTCATTTATCCCAAAGGGGATAATGTGTTTATGGTGCCCAATCATGAAAAAAAGATGACTATTGCAAGCATCCATGTTTTTCAAAATTGATGGAATAACATTGATTCCAAAAAAAGGTGGAAAGAAAAGCTTTTCTTATTAAGCAGAAGCATCAATGTCATCTATCCGAATGTGGAGAATACGTTTCTGGTGCCCGATCATGAAAAAAATGAGATTACTATGTGCATCTATTTTTGTCACAATTGACGGAGTAACATTCATTCCAAAAAAATGGTGGAAAACAAAGCTTTTCTTATCAAATCAAAGCATCAATGCCATCTATCCCAGTGAGGAGAATGTGTTTATAGTGCCCAATCATAAAAAGAAAGGAGATTATTACTTGCATCCATATATTGTCCCAATTGATTGATGAACTCTAACTCTAAAAAAATGGTTGAAAGAAAAGCTTTGCTTATGAAACCAAAGCATCAACGTCATTTATCCTAAAATGGAACGTGTGTTAATGTGCCCAATCATGAAAAAAAAAAGAGATTATTACGTGCTTCCATGTTTGTCATAATTGATGTAATAACATTGATTCTAAGAAAATGGTAGAAAGAAAAGCTTTTCTTATTAAGCCAAAGTGTCTGCATCATCTATCGTAATTAGGAAAATGTATTTATGATGCCCAACCATGAAAAAATGTGATATTACAAGCAACAATATTTGTCACAATTGATGGAATAACATTGATTCCAAAAAATGGTGGAAAGAAAAGCTTTTCTTTTGAATCCAAAGCATCGATGTCATTTATCCCAATAAGAAGAACATGTTTATGGTGCCCAATCATTAAAAAAAAGGAGATTATTAGGTCCATCCATGTTTATCACAATTGACAAAATAACATTGATTCCAAAAAATGGTAGAAATTAAAGCTTTTCTTATCAAACCAAAGCATCAGTGTTATCTATCCTAACAAGGACAATGAGTTTATGGTGCCCAATCATGAAAGAAAAAGAGATTATTACGTGCATCCATGTTTGACACAATTGACAGAATAACATTGATTTCAAAAAAATAACGAAAAAAGAATAATTTCTTATAAAACCAAAGCATCAATGTCTTTTATCCTAATGAGGAGAATGTATTTATGGTGCCCAATCATGAAAGAAAGGTGATTATTACATGCGTCTGTGTTTGTCATAATTGACGAAATAACATTGATTCCAAAAACATGGTGGAAAGAAAAGCTTTTCTTATAAAGCCAAAGCATTGATTCATCTATCCTAATGAGGAGAATGTGTTTATGGTGCCTAATCATGGAAAAAAATTATTACGTCCATCCATGTTTATCACAACTGACAAAGTAACATTGATTCCAAAAAAATGGCAGAAAGAAAATCATTTCTTATGAAACCAAAGCATCAATGTCCTTTATCCCAATGAGGAGAATGTGTTTATGGTGCCCAATCATGAAAGAAGGGTGATTATTACGGGTATCTATGATTGCTGCAACTGACTAAATGATCCCAAAAAAATGGGAGAAAGAAAAGCTTTTCTTTTGAATCCAAAGTGTCAATGTCAACTATCCCAATAAGGATAATGTGTTTATAGAGCCAAATCATTAAAAAAAGGTGATTATTACATCCATCCACGCTGTCACGATTGACAGCACAACATTGATTCCAAAAAAATAGAGGAAGGAAAAGCTTTTCTCATCAAACCAAAGCATCAATGTCATCTATCCTATTAAGGAGTATGTGTTTATGGTGCCCGATCGTGAAAAAAAAGTGATTATTGAATGCATCCATGTTTGCCATAATTGACGAAATAACATTGATTCAACAAAAATGGTAGAAAAAGAAGCATATGTTCTAAAGCCAAAGCATCAATGCCATTTATCCCAATGAGAAGAATGTGTTTATGTTGCCCAATCATGAAAAAAAGGTGAGTATTTCGTGGATCCATGTTTGTCACAATTGATGGAATAGCATTGATTCAAAAAAATGGTGGAAAGAAAAGGTTTTCTTATCAAACCAAAGCATCAATGTCATTTGTCCCAAAGGGGAGAATATGTTTATGGTGCCCAATCATGAAAAAAAGGTGACTATTAAATGCATCCATGTTTGTTAAAACTGACAGAATAACATTGATTCCAAAAAAATGGTGGAAAGAAAAGCTTTTCTTATCAAACCAAAGCATTAATGTCATCTATCTGAATGAGGAGAATATGTCTATGGTGCCCGATCATGAAATAAATGAGAATACTATGTGCATCCATTTTTGTCACGATTGACAAAGTAACATTCATTCTAAAAGAATGGTGGAAAACAAATTTTTCTTATCAAATCAAAGCGTCAATGCCATCTGTCCCAATGAGGAGAATGTGTTTATGGTGCCCAATCATGAAAAGAAAAGAGATGATTACATGCATCTATATATTGTCCTAATTGATTGATGAACTTTAACTCTAAAAAAATGGTGGAAAAAAAAGCTCTCCTTATGAAACCAAAGCATCAACGTCATTTATCCCAAAATGGAAAGTGTGTTTATAGTGCCTAATCATGAAAAAAAAAAAGAGATTATTAGGTGCATCCATGTTTGTCACAATTGACATAATAATCATTGACTCTATGAAAATGGTGGAAAAAAAAGCTTTTCTTATCAAGCCAAAGTGTCTGCGTCATCTATTGCAATAAGGAAAATGTATTTATGATTCCCAACCATGAAAAAAAGTGATTATTACATGCAACAATATTTGTCACAATTGATGGAATAACATTGATTCCAAAAAAATGGTGGAAAGAAAAGCTTTTCTTTTGAATCCAAAGCATCAACGTCATTTATCCCAATGAGGAGAACATGTTTATGGTGCCCAATCATTAAAAAAAAAAGAGATTATTAGGTGCATCCATGTTTATCATAATTGACGAAATAACATTGATTCCAAAAAATGGTGGAAAGAAAAGCTTTTCTTATCAAACCAAAACATCAATGTCATCTATCTTAATGAGGAGAATTTGTTTATGGTGCCCAATCATGAAAAAAAAATTATTATTACGTGCATCCATATTTGTCATAATTGATAGAATAACATTGATTCCAAAACCATGGTGGAAAGAAAAGCTTTTCATATAAAGCCAAAGCATCGATTCATTTATCCCAATAAGGAGAATGTGTTTATGGTGCCCAATCATGGAAAAAAAAGATTATTACCTGCATCCATGTTTATCACAACTGACAAAGTAACATTGATTCCAAAAAATGGCAGAAAGAGAAGCATTTCTTATGAAACCAAAGCATCAATGTCCTTTATCCCAATGAGGAGAATGTGTTTATGGTGCCCAATCGTGAAATAAGGGTGACTATTTCGGGCATCTATGTTTGCCACAATTGAAAAAATAACATTGATCCCAAAAAAATGGTGGAAAGAAAAGCTTTTCTTTTGAATCCAGAGCATCAATGTCAACTATCCCAATAAGGAGAATGTGTTTATAGAGCCAAATCATTAAAAAAGGTGATTATTACGTCGATCCATATTGTCACAATTGACGGAACAACATTGTTTCCAAAAAAATAAGGGAAGGATAAGCTTTTCTCATCAAACCAAAGCGTCAATGTCATCTATCCCATTGAGGAGTATGTGTTTATGGTGCCCGATCATGAAAAAAAAAAGTGATTATTGGATGCATCCATGTTAGTCACAATTGATGGAATAACATTGATTCCAAAAAAATGGTGGAAAAAAACTTTTCTTTTGTATCGAAAGTGTTAATGTCATCTATCTCAATGAGGAATTTGTTTATCGTGCCAATCATGAAAAAAAATAGATTATTCATGCATCAATGTTTGTCACAATTCACGGAATAACACTAATTCGACAAAAAGGGTGGAAAGAGAAGCATTTCTTCTAAAACCAAAGCATCAATGCCACTTGTCCCACTGAGGAGAATGTGTTTATGCTGCCCAATCATGAAAAAAAGGTGATTATTCCATGCATCCATGTTTGTCACAATTGATGGAGTAGCATTGATTCAAAAAAAATGGTGGAAAGAAAAGGTTTTCTTATCAAACCAAAGCATCAATATCATTTATCCCAAAGGGGAAAATGTGTTTATAGTGCCCAATCATGAAAAAAAGGTGACTATTACATGCATCCATGTTTGTCAAAATTGATGAAATAACTTTGATTCTAAAAAAATGGTGGAAAGTAAAGCTTTTCTTATCATACCAAAGCATCAATGTCATCTATCCAAATGAGGAGAATGCGTTTATGGTGCCCGATCATGAAAAAAAAGTGATTATTCGATGCATCTATGTTTGTCACAAGTGATGGAATAACGTTGATTCCAAAAAACTTGTGGAAAAAAAAACTTTTCTTTTGTATCCAAAATGTTGATGTCACCTGTCTCAATGAGGAAAATGTGTTTATGGTGCTAATCATGAAAAAAAAGAGATTATTCGTGCGTTAATGTTTGTCACAATTAATGGAATAACATTAATTCGACAAATATGGTGGAAAGAGAAGCATTTCTTCTAAAACCAAAGCATCAATGTCGTTTATCCCAATAAGGAGGATGCGTTTATGCCGCCTAATCATGAAAAAAAGGTGATTACTCTGTGCATCCATGTTTGTCACAATTGACGAAATAGCATTGATTCAAAAAAAATGGTGGAAAGAAAAGGTTTTCTTATCAAACTAAAGCATCAATGTCATTTATCCTAAAAGGGATAATGCATTTATGGTGCCCAATCATGAAAAAAACGTGATGACATGCATCCATGTTAGTCAAAATTGACAGAATAACATTGATTCCAAGAAAATAGTGGAAAAAAAAGCTTTTTTTTATCAAACCAAAGCATCAATATCATTTATCCGAATGAGGAGAATGCATTTATGGTGCCCGATCATAAAAAAAATAAGATTACTATGTGCATCCATTTTTGTCACAATTGATGGAATAACATTCATTCCAAAAACATGGAGGAAAACAAAGCTTTTCCTATCCAATCAAAGCATCAATGCCATCTATCTTAATAAGGAGAATGTGTTTATGGTGCCCAATCATGAAAAGAAAGGAGATTATTATGAGTATCCATGTTTGTCGTAATTTATGGATGAACTTTGACTCTAAAAAAATGGTCAAAAGAAAAGCATTTCGTATGAAACCAAAGCATCAATGTCAGTTATCCAAATGAGGATAATGTTTTTATGGTGCCTAATCATGAAAAAAAGCTGATTATTACGTGCATCTATGTTAGTCACAATTGATGAAATAACATTGATTCCAAAAGAATGGTGCAAAGAAAAGCTTTTGTTATCAAACCAAGGCACCAATGCCATCTTTCCCAATAATGAGAATATGTTTATGGTGCCCTAGCGTGAAAAGAAATGAGATTATTACGCGTATCCATGTTTGTCATAATTGACAGAATAACATTGATTTCAAAAAAATAGTAAAAAAAAAAGCTTTTCTTATTCATCCATAGTGTTAGTGTCATCAAATGCAATAAGGTGAATATGCTTATAATGCCCAATCATGAAAAAAAAGGACACTATTACATGTATTCATGTTTGTCATAATTGACCGAATACCATTAATTCCAAAAAAATGGTGGAAAAAAAAGCTTTTCTTATCAAGCTTAAGCATTAATGTCATCTATCGCAATAAGAAGAATGTATTTATGGTGCCCGACATGAGAAAAAGGTGATTATTATGTGCATCCATGTTTGTCATAATTGATGGAATAACAATGATTCCAAAAAAATGATGGAAACAAAAGCATTTCTTATCAAGCTAAAGCGTCAATGTCATCTATCCCAATGAGAAGTATGTGTTTATGGTGCCTAATCATGAAAAGAAGGAGATTATTATGTGCATCCATGTCTGTCACAATTGATAGAATGACATTGATTGCAAAAGAAAATGGTGGAAAGATAAGCATTTATTATGAAACCAAAGCTCTAATGTCCTTTATCCTAGTGAGGAGAATGTATTTATGGTGCCTAATCATGAAAGAAAGGTGATTATTACACGCATCTATGTTTGTCACAATTGATGGAATAACATTGATTCCAAAAAAATGGTGGAAAAAAAAGCATTTTTTATGAAGCCAAAGCATCAGTGTCAGTTATCCTAATGAGGAGAATGTGTTTATGGTGCCCAATCATGAAAAGAAGGTTGATTATTACATGCATCCATTTTTGTCATAATTAACGAAATAACATTGATTCCTAAAAAATGGTGGGAAAAAAAGCTTTTCTTATCAAACCAAAGCATCAATGTCATTTATCCCAATGAGGAAATGTGTTTATGGTGCCCAATCATGAAAAAAAGGTAAAGGTTACGTGCATCCATGTATGTCAAATTGATAAAATAACATTGATTCGAAAAAAATGGTGGAAAAAAAAAGCTTTTCTTATCAAACCAAAGCATCAACGTCATATATTCGAATGAGGAGAATGTGTTTATAGTGCTCGATCATGAAAAAAAATGAGATTACTATGTGCCTCCATTTTTGTCATAGTTGATGGAATCACATTGATTCCAAAAAAATGGTGGAAAAAAAAGCTTTTCTTATCAAACCAAAGCATTAACGTCATCTATCAAAAAGAGGAGAATGTGTTTACAGTGCTCGATCATGAAAAAAGGAGATTGCTATGTGCATCCATTTTTGTCATAATTGACGGAATAAAATTGATTCCAAAAAAATGGTGGAAAGAAAAGCTTTTCTTATCAAACCAAAGCGTTAATGTCATCCATCCCAATGAGGAGAATGTGTTTATGGTGCCCAATCTTGAAAAGAATGGAGATTATTACGTGTATCCATGTTTTCCTTATTGAAAAATGAACTTTGACTCTAAAAAAATGGTGGAATGAAAAGCATTTTGTATGAAATCAAAGCCTCAATGTCATTTATCCGAATAAGGATAAAGTTTTTATGGTGCGCAATAATGGTTAAAAGGTGATTATTGCATGCAACCATGTTTGTCATAATTGATGGAATAACATTGATTCCAAAAAAGTGGTGGAAAGAAAAGCTTTTCTTATTAAACCAAAGCATCAATGTCATCTATCCCAATGAGGAGAATGTGTTTATCATGCTCAATCCAGAGAAAAAGAAGATTGTTAAGTGCATCCATGTTTACCACAATTGGCAAAATAACATTTATTCCAAAAAAAATGGTGGAAAGAAAAGCTTTTCTTATCAAACGAAGGTATCAATGTCATCTACCCCAATATGGGAATGTGTTTATGGTGCCCAATTATGAAAAGAAATGAGATTATTACGTGTATCCATGTTTGTTATATTTGATGAAATAATGTTGATTCCAAAAAATGGTGGAAAAAAAGCTTTTTTGATCAATCCAAATTATCAATGTCATCATTGAAATGAGGAAAATGTGTTTATAGTCCCCAATCATAAAAAAAAAAAGATTATTACACGCATCTATGCTTGTCACAATTGATGGAATAACATTAATTCAAAAAAAAATGGCAGAAAGAAAAGCATTTCTTATGAAGTCAAAGCATTAGTGTCAATAATCCCAATGAGGAGAATGTGTTTATGGTGCCCAATCAAGAAAAACAGGTTGACTATTACGTGCATCCATTTTTGTCACAATTTGACGGAATAACATTGATTCCCAAAAAATGGTGAAAAGAAAAGCTTTCCTTATCAAACCAAAGCATCAATGTCATTTATCCCAAAGAGGAGAATGTGTTTATGGTGCCCAATCATGAAAAAAAGGTAAAAGTTACATGCATCCATGTTTGTCAAATTGATAAAATAACATTGATTCCAAAAAAATAGTGGAGAAAAAAGCTTTTCTCATCAAACCAAAGCATCAACATCATCTACTCGAATGGGGAGAATGTGTTATAGCGCTCGACCATGAAAAAAAAAAGGAAATTACTATGTCCATCCATTTTTGTCACAATTCACAGAATAACATTGATTCCAAAAAAATGGTGGAAAGAAAAGCTTTTCTTATCAAAGCAAAGCATCAATGTCATCTATCCGAGTGAGGAAAATGTGTTTATAGTGCTCGATCATGAAAAAAAAGAGATTACTTTGTGCATCCATTTTTGTCACAATTGACGGAATAACATTGATTCCAAAAAAATGGTGGAAAGAAAAGCTTTTCTTATCAAACCAAAGCGTTAATGCCATCCATCATAATGAGGAGAATGTGTTTATGGTGCCCAATCTTGAAAAGAATGGAGACTATTACATGTATCCAAGTTTATCCTAATTGACAGATGAACTTTGGCTCTAAAAAAATGGTGGAATGAAAAGCATTTTGTAAGAAATCAAAGCCTCAATGTCAGTTATCCGTATAAGGATAAAGATTTCATGGTGCCCAATAATGATTAAAAGGTGATTATTACATGCATCCATGTTTGTCATAATTGATGGAATAACATTGATTCCAAAAAAATAGTGGAAAGAAAAGCTTTTCTTATCAAACCTAAGCATCAATGTCATCTATCCCAATGAGGAGAATGTGTTTATCATGCTCAATCCAGAGAAAAAGAAGATTGTTACGTGTATTCGTGTTTGCCACAATTGGCAAAATAACATTGATTCCAAAAAAAAATGGTGAAAAGAAAAGCTTTTCCTATCAAACCAAGGCATCAATGTCATCTATCCCAATGATGGGAATGTGTTTATGGTGCCCAATTGTGAAAAGAAATAAGATTATTACGTGTATCCATGTTTGTTACAGTTGACAAAATAACGTTGATTCCAAAAAATGGTGCAAAAAAAGCTTTTCTTATCAATCCAAATTATCAATGTCATCTATCGCAATAAGAAAAAATGTGTTTATAGTGCCCAATCATAAAAAATAGGAGATTATTACATGCATCTATGCTTGTCACAATTGATGGAATAACATTGATTCAAAAAAAAATGGTGGAAAGAAAAGCATTTCTTATGAAGCCAAAGCATTAGTGTTAATTATCCCAATAAGGAGAATGTGTTTATAGTGCCCAATCATGAAAAAAAGGTTGACTATTACGTGTATCCATTTTTGTCACAATTGACGGAATAACATTGATTCCCAAAAAATGGTGGAAAGAAAAGCTTTTCTTATCAAACCAAAGAATCAATGTCATTTATCCCAAAGAGGAGAATGTGTTTATAGTGCCCAATCATGAGAAAAAGGTAAAGGTTACATGCATCCATGTTTGTCAAATTGATAAAATAACATTGATTCCAAAAAATGGTGGGAAAAAATGCTTTTCTTATCAAACTAAAGCATCAACGTCATCTATCCGAATGAAGAGAATGTGTTTGTAGCGCTCGATCATGAAAAAAAAAGAGATTACTATGTGCATCCATATTTTTCACAATTGACGGAATAACATTGATTCAAAAAAATGGTGGAAAAAAAGCTTTTCTTATCAAACCAAAGCATTAACGTTACTTATCCGAATAAGGAAAATGTGTTTATAGTGCTCGATTATGAAAACAAGGAGATTACTATGTGCATCCATTTTTGTCATAATTGATGGAATAACATTGATTCCAAAAAATGGTGGAAAGAAAAGCTTTTCTTATCAAACCAAAGCGTTAATGCCATCCATCCTAATGAGGAGAATGTGTTTATGGCGCCCAATCTTGAAAAGAATGGAGATTATTACGTGTATCCATGTTTGTCGTAATTGACAGATGAACTTTGACTCTAAAAAAATGGTGGAATGAAAAGCATTTTGTATGAAATCAAAGCCTGAATGTCAGTTATCAGAATAAGGATAAAGTTTTTATGGTGCCCAATAATGATAAAAAGGTGATTATTACATGCATCCATGTTTGTCATAATTGATGGAATAACATTGATTCCAAAAAAATGGTGGAAATAAAAGCTTTTCTTATCAAACCAAAGCATTAACATCATCTATCCCAATGAGGAGAATGTGTTTATCATGCTCAATCCAGAGAAAAATAAGATTGTTAAGTGCATCCATGTTTGCCACAATTGGCAAAATAACATTGATTCCAAAAAAAGGTCAAAAGAAAAGCTTTTCTTCTCAAACCAAGGCATTAATGTCATCTATCCCAATGATGGGAATGTATTTATGGTGCCCAATTGTAAAAAAAAATGAGATTATTATGTGTATCCATGTTTGTTATAGTTGACGAAATAACGTTGATTCCAAAAAATGGTGGAAAAAAAGCTTTTCTCATCAATCCAAATTGTCAATGCCATCTATCGTAATGAGGAAAATGTATTTATAGTGCCTAATCATGAAAAAAGGAGATTATTACGTGCATCCATGTTTGTCATAATTGACGGAATAACATTGATTCCAAAAAAAATGGCGGAAAGAAAAGCATTTCTTATGAAGCCAAAGCATCAATGTCAATTATCCCAATGAGGAGAATGTGTTTATGGTGCCCAATCATGAAAAAAAGGTTGATTATTATGTGGATCCATGTTTGTCATAATTGACGGAATAACATTGATTTCCAAAAAATGGTGGAAAGAAAAGCTTTTCTTATCAAACCAAAGCATCAATGTCATTTATCCCAAAGAGGAGAATGTGTTTATGGTGCCCAATCATGAAAAAAGGTAAAGGTTACGTGCATCCATGTTTGTCAAATTGATAAAATAACATTGACTCCAACAAAATGGTGAAAAAAAAAGCTTTTCTTATCAAACCAAAGCATCAACGTCATCTATCCGAATAAGGAGAATGTGTTTATAATGCTCGATCATGAAAAAAAAAGAGATTACTATGCGTATCCACTTTTGTCACAATTGACGAGATAACATTGATTCCAAAAAAATGGTGGAAAGAAAAGCTTTTCTTATCAAACCAAAGCATTAACGTCATCTATCTGAATGAGGAGAATGTGTTTGTAGTGCTCGATCATGAAAAAAAAGATATTACTATGTGCATCCATTTTTGTCACAATTGAGGGAATAACATTGATTCCAAAAAAATGGTGGAAAGAAAAGCTTTTCTTATCAAACCAAAGCATTAATGTCATCCATGCCAATAAGGAGAATGAGTTTATGGTGCCCAATCTTGAAAAGAATGGAGATTATTGCGTGTATCCATGTTTGTCCTAATTGACAGATGAACTTTGACTCTAAAAAAATGGTGGAATGAAAAGCATTTTGTATGAAGTCAAAGCCTCAATGTAAGTTATCCGAATAAAGATAACGTTTTAATGGTGCCCAATAATGATTAAAAGGTGATTATTACATGCATCCATATTTGTCATAATTGATGGAATAACATTGATTCCAAAAAAATGGTGGAAAGAAAAGCTTTTCTTATCAAACCAAAGCATCAATGTCATCTATCCCAATGAGGAGAATGTGTTTATCATGCTCAATCCCAAGAAAAAGAAGATTGTTACGTGCATCCATGTTTGCCACAATTGGCAAAATAACATTGATTCCAAAAAAAATGATGGAAAGAAAAGCTTTTCTTGTCAAACCAAGGCATAAATGTCATCTATCCCAATGATGGGAATGTGTTTATGGTGCCTAATTATGAAAAGAAATAAGATTATTACGTGTATCCATGTTTGTTATAGTTAACGAAATAACGTTGATTCCAAAAAATGGTGGAAAAAAAACTTTTCTTATCGATCCAAATTGTCAATGTCATCTATTGCAATGAGGAAAATGTGTTTATAGAGCCCAATCATGAAAAAAAGGAGATTATTACGTGCATCCATGTTTGTCATAATTAACGAAATAACATTGATTCCAAAAAAATGGTGGAAAGAAAAGCCTTTTGTATCAAGCCAAAGCATCAGTGTCATCTATCCGAATGAGGAGAATATGTTTATGGTGTCTAATCATGAAAAAAAAGAGATTATTATGTGCATCCATGTTCGTCATAATTGGCAGAATAACATTAATGCCAAAAAAAATAGTGGAAAAAGATGCATTTCTTATGAAACCCAAGCATCAATGACCTTTAACCTAATGAGGATAATGTGTTTATGATGCTCAATCATGAAAGAAAAGTGATTATTACATGCATTTATGTTTGCCATAATTGACAGAATAAAATTGATTCCAAAAAAATGGTGGTAAGAAAAGCCTTTCTTATAAAGCCAAAGCATTAATGTCATTTATCTCAATAAGGAGAATGTGTTTCTAGTGCCCAATCAAGAATAAAAGGAGTTTATTACTTGCATTGGTGGTTGTCAGAACTGATAGAATAACATTGATTCCAAAAAATGGTGGAAACAGAAACATTTCTTATGAAACAAAAGCATCAACATCCTTTATCCCAATGATGGGAATGTGTCTATCGTGCGCAATCATGAAAAAAAAGTGATTATTATATGCGTCTATGTTTGTCATAATTGATGGACAACATTGATTACAAAAAAAAAATGGTGGAAAGAAAAACTTTCTTTTTGAATCCAAAGCATCAATGTCATCTATCCCATGAGGAGAATGCGTTTATGGTGCCTAATTATAAAAAAAAAAAAAAGGAGGTTATTAGGTGCATCCATGTTTGTCACAATTGATAGACTAATACTGATTCCAAAAAAGTGGTGGAAAGAAAAGCTTTTCTTTTGAATCCAAAACATCAATGTCATCTATCCCAATTACGAGAATATGTTTATGGTGCTCAATCATGAAAAAAAATAGATTATTACGTGCATCTACGTTTGTCACAATTGACGGATTAACACTGATTCCAAATAAATGGTGGGAAGAAAAGCTTTTCTTATCAAACCAAACATTATTGTCATTTATCACAATAAAGAGAATTTGTTTATGGTACCTAATAATGAAAAAAAGGGATTATTTCGTGTATCCATATTTGTCCCAATTGATGGATGAACTTTCACTTTAAAAAAATGGTGGAAAGAAAAGCCTTTCTTATGAAACCAAAGCTTCAACATCATTTATACCAAAAATGAGAGTGTGTTTATGGTGCACAATCATTAAAAAAAGAGGTTATTATATGCATTCATGGTTGTCATAATTGAAGGAATAACATTAATTTCAGAAAAATTGTGGAAAGAAAAGCTTTTCTTTTCAAACCAAAGCATCAATGCCATCTATCCTAATAGGGAGAATGTGCTTATGGTGCCCAATCATGAAAAAAAGGAGATATTATGTGCATGCATGTTTGTCGTAATTGACGAAATAACATTGATTCCAAAAAAAATAGTGGAAAGAAAAGCTTTTCTCCTCAAGCCAAAGAATCAATGCCATCTACCCCAATGAGAAGAATGTGTTTATAGTGCCCAATCAGGAAGAGAAGGAGATTATTCTGTGCATCCTCGTTTGTCACAATTGACAGAATAACATTGACTCCAAAAAAATGGTGGAAAAAGAAGCATTTTTTATGAAACCAAAGCATCAATATTTTTTATCCTATGAGAAGAATATGTTTATGGCAGCCAATCATGAAAGAAAAGCGATTATTACATGCGTCTATGTTTGCACAATTGATGGAATAACATTGATTCCAAAAAAATGGCAGAAAGAAAAGCATTTCCTGTGAAACCAAAGCATCAATGTCGTTTATCCCAATAAGGAGAAAGTGTTTATGGTGCCCAATCATGAAAAAAAGGTTATTATTGTCTGCATCCGTGTTTGTCACAATTGACAGAATAACATTGATCGCAAAAATATAGTGAAAATAAAAGCTTTTCTTATCAAACCAAATCATCAATGTCGCTTGCCCTAGAGGGGAGAATATGTTTATGGTGCCCAATCAAGGAAAAAAGGTGACTATTACGTGCATCCATGTTTGTCAAAATTGATCGAATAACATTGATTCCAAAAAACTAGTGGGAAGAAAGGGTTTTCTTATCAAACCAAAGCATCAATGTCATCTATGCCAATGAAAGGAATGCGTTTATGATGCCCAGTCATGAGAAAAAAAAGATTATTTACACATCAATGTGTGCCATAATTGACGGAATAACATTGGTTCTAGAAAATGGTGGAAAGAAAAGCTTTTCTTATCAAACCAATGCATCGTTGTCATTTATCCCAATAAGGGGAATGTGTTTATGGTGCCCAATTGTGAAAAGAAAGGAGATTATTTCATGTATCCATGTTTGTCCCAATTGATGGATTAACTTTGACTTTGAAAAATTGGTGGAAAAAAAGCTTTTGTTATAAAACCAAAGCCTCAACATTATTTTTCCCAATAAGGAGAATGTGTTTATGGTGCCTAATCATGAAAAAAAAGGAGATTATTACAAGCATCCATGTTTGTCACGATTGACGGAATAACATTGATTCCAAAAGAATAGAGGAAAGAAAAGGTTTTCTTATCAAACCAAAGCATCAATGTCATCTATCCCAACGAGGAAAATGTGTTTACGGGTGCCTAATCATGAACAAAAAGAGATTATTATGTGCATCCGCTTTTGTCGCAATTGATGGAATAACATTGATTCCAAAAAATTGATGGAAAGAAAAGCTTTTCTTATCAAACGAAAGCATTAATGCCATATATCCAAATGAGGATAATGTGTTTATGGTGCTCGATCAAGAAAAAAAAAGAGACTGTTGCGTGCATCCATGTTTGTCATAATTAACGAAATAACATTGATTCAAAAAAAATAGTGAAAAAAAAAGATTTTCTTATCAAACAAAAGCATCAACGTCATCTATCATAAAAAGAGGAATATGTTTATGGTGCTCAATAGTGAAAAGGAAGAAGATTATTACATGCATCCATGTTTGTCCCAACTGACGGATGGACTTTGACTCTAAAAAAATGGTGGAAAGAATTATAAAAGCAAAGCATCAATGCCATTTATCCCAATGAGGAGAATGTGTTTATGGTGTCCAATTATGAGAAAATTGAGATTATTACATGCATCCTTGTTTGTCACAATTAACGGAATAACATTGATTCCAAAAACATGGTGTAGAGAAAAGCCTTTCTTATCAAACCAAAGCATTAATGTCATCTATCCCAATGAGGAGAATATGTTTATGGTGCTCGGTCATGAAAAAAAGAATTGTTACATGTATCCATGTTTGTCACAATTGACTGAATAACATTGATTCCAAAAAAAAGGTGGGAAGAATAGCTTTTCTTATCAAACCAAAGCATCAAAGTCATCTATCCCAATGAGGAAATTATGTTTATGGTGCCCAATCATGAAAAAAAAGGAGATTATTACATGTATCAATGTTTATCCCTATTGACAGATAAACTTTGACTCTTAAAAATGGCAGAAAAAAGTCATTTTTGAAGAAACCAAAACACCAATATCATTTATCCAAGGACGAGAATGTGTTAATGGTGCCCAATCATGAAAAAAGGTGATTATTACGTGCATCCATGTTTGTCACAGTTGACAGAATAGCATTGATTCCAAAAAAATGGTGGAAAGAAAAGCTTTTCTTATCAAACCAAAGCATCTATGTCATCAATCCCAATGAGGAAAATGTGTTTATAGTGCGCAATCATAAAAAGAAAGGAGATTATTATCTGTATCCATGTTTGTCCTAACTAACGGATGACCTTTGACATTAAAAAAATGGTGGAAAGAAAAGCATTTATTATGAAACAAAAGCAACAATGCCATTTATCGCAATGAGGAGAATGTGTATGGTGCCGAATCATGAAAAAAATTAGATTATTAGGTGCATCCATGTTTGTCATAATTGATGGAATAACATTGATTTCAGAAAAATGGCAGAAAGAAAAGCTTTTCTTTTGAATCCAAAGCATCAATATCATGCATCCCAATTAGGAGAATGTGTTTATGGTGCCCAAATTAAGAAAAAAAAGAGATTATTTGTGCATCAATGTTTATCATAATTGACGGAATAACATTGATTCCAAACAAATGGTGGAAATAAAAGCTTTTCTTATCAAACCAAAGCATCATTGTCATTTATCCCAATAAAGAGAATATGTTTATGGTGCCCAATCATGAAAATAAAAGAGATTATTTCGTGTATCCATGTTTGTCCAAATTGACAGATGAACTTTGACTCTAAAAAATTAGTGGAGAGAAAAGCATGACTTATGAAACCAATGCATCAATGTCATTTATCCAGGTGAGGAGAATGTGTATGGCACCCAATTATGAAAAGAAGGTGATTATTACGTGCATCCTAGTTTGTAACAATTGACGGAATAACATTGATTCCAAAAAAAATGATGGAAAAAAGCTTTTCTTTTGAATCCAAAGCATCAATATCTTGTATCCTAATGAGGAGAATGTGTTTATGGTGTCCAATCATGAAAAAAAAGAGATTATTTGCGCATCTCTGTTTGTCACAATTGACGAAATAACATTGATTCCAAACAAATGGTAGAAATAAAAGCTTTTCTTATCAAACCAAAGCATCATTATCATTGATCCCAATGAGGAGAATGTTTTTATGGTGCCTAATCACGAAAAGAAACGGGATTATTTTCTGTATCCTTGTTTGTCGCAATTGACGGATGAACTTTGACTCTAAAACATGGTGGAAAGAAAAGCTTTTCTTATGTAACCAATACATCAACGTTTTTTATCCCAATAAGGAGAAAGTGTTTATAGTGCCCAATCATGAAAAAAATGAGATTATTACGTGCATCAAAGTTTGTCAAATTAATGGAATAGCAGCGATTCCAAAAAAATGGTTGAAGAAAATCTTTTTTTTTTTAATGCAAAGAATCAATGTCATGTATCCTGATGAAGAGAATATTTTTATGGTGCTGAATCAGGAACAAAACAAGATTATTTGCACATAGTGTTCATCACAATTGATGGAATAACATTGATTCCAAAAAAATGGTGGAAAAAAAAGCTTTTCTTATCAAATCAACATCATTTATCCCACTGAGGAGAATGTGTTTATGGTGCCTAATCATGAAAAAAGATGATTATTACATGCGTCCATGTTTGTCATAATTGACAGAATAACATGGTGGAAAGAAAAGCTTTTCATTTGAATTCAGAGCATTAATGTCATGTATCTCAATGAGGACATTATGTTCATCGTGCCCAATTAAGAAAAAAATAGATTATTTGTGCATCAATTTTTGTCACAATTGATGGAATAATATCGATTAAAAAAATGGTAGAAAAAAAAGCTACTCTTATCAAACCAAAGCATCATTGTCATTTATCCGAATAAGGAGAATGTCTTTATGGTGCCCAATCATGAAAAAAAAAGAATATTATATGCATCCATGCTTGTCACAATTGACAGAATAACATTGATTCCAAAAAAAATGGTGGAAAGCAAAGCTTTTCTTATCAAACCGAAGTGTCAATGTTATCTACCCCAAGAAAGAGAATGTGATTATGGTGCCCAATCATGAAAAGAAATGAGATTAGGTGTATCCATGTTTGTCCCAACTAAAGGATAAACTTTGATCCTAAAAAAATGGTAGCAAGAGAAGCTTTTCTTATAAAACCAAAGAATCAATGTCATTTATCCCAAGGAGGAAAATGTGTTTATGGTGCCCAATCATGAAAGAAAGGTGATTATTATAAGCATCCATGTTTGTCACAATTAACAGAATAACATTGATTCCAAAAAATGATGGAAAGAAAAGTTTTTCTTTTGAATCCAAAGCATCAATATCACATATCCCAAAGAGGAGAATGTGCTTATGGTGCCTAATAATGAAAAAAAAAAGATTATTTGCACATCAATGTTTGCCATAATTGATGGAATAACATTGATTCCAAAAAAATGGTGGAAATAAAAGTTTTTCTTATGAAACCAAAGCATCATTGTCATTTATCCCAAGAAGGAGAATCTATTTATGGTGCCCAATCATGAAAATGAAGGAGATTATTTCATGTATCCATGTTTGTCCTAATTGACAGACAAACTGTGACTCTAAAAAAATGGTGGAGAGAAAAGCATTTCTTATGAAACCAAAACATCAATGTCTTTTATCCCTATGAGGAGAATATGTTTATGGTGCCCAATCATGAAAAAAAGGAGATTATTATGGGCATCCATGTTTATCACAATTGATGAAATAACATTGAGTCCAAAAAAATGGTAGAAAGAAAAGCTTTTCTTTTGAATCCAAAGCATCAATGTCACGTATCCCAATGAGGAAAGTGTGCTTATGGTGCCCAATCATGAAAGAAAGAGATTATTACGTGCATCCATGTTTGTCCCAGTTCACGGACGAACTTTGACTATAAAAAAAGGGTGAAAAGAAAAGCTTTTCTGATGAAACCAAAGCATCAACGTAATTTATCCCAACAAAGAGAATGTGTTTATGGTGCCTAATCATGTAAAAAAGGAGATTATTACATCCATCTATGTTTGTCACAATTGACCAAATAACATTGATTCCAAAAAAATGGTAGAAAGAAAAGCATTTCTTATCAAAAAAAAGCATCAATGACATTTATCCCAATTAAGAGAATATGTTCATGGAGCCCAATCATGAAAAAAAGGTGATTATTACAAGCATCCATGCTTGTCATAATGGATGGAGTAACATTGATTCCAAAAAAATGATGGAAAGAAAAGCTATTCCTTTGAATCCAAAGTATCAGTGTCATGTATCCCAATAAGGAGAATGTGTTTATAGTGCCCAATCATGAAAAAAAAAGAGATTATTTGCGCATCAATGTTTGTCACAATTGATAAAATATCTTTGATTCCCAAAAAAAAGTGGAACGAAAAGCTTTCCTTATCAAACCAAAGCATGATTATCATCTACCTTAATAAGGAGAATGTGTTTATGGTGCCCAATTATGAAAAGTAAGGAGACTATTTCATGTATCCATGTTTGTCTTAATTAATGGATGAACTTTGACTCTAAAAAAAAGGTTGAAAGAAAAACACTTCTTATGAAACCAAAGCATTAATGTCATTTATCCCAATGAGGAGAATGCATTTATGGTGCCCAACCATGAAAAAAGAGAGATTATTATGTGCATCCATGTATGTCACAATTGACAAAATAACATTGATTCCAAAAAAGTGGTGGAAAAAAAAGCTTTTATTTTCAATCCAAAGCACCAATGTCATGTATCCCAATTAGGAGAATGGCTCTATGGTGGTCAATCATGGAAAAAAAAGATTATTTGTGCATAAATGTCAGTCACAATTGAGGGAATAACATTGACTCAAAAAATTGGTGCAAAGAAAAGCTTTTCTTATGAAACCAAAGCATCAATGTCATTTCTCCTAATAAGGAGTACGTGTTTATGGTGCCCAATCATTAAAAAAATGAGATTATTACGTGCATCCTTGTTTGTCTCAATTGACAGAATAACATTGATTCTAAAAAATAATGGAGGGAAAAGCTTTTCATTTGAATCCAAAGTGTCAATGTCATGTATCTCAATGAGGGTAAACTACTTATGGTGCCAAATCATGAAAAAAAGGAGATTATTATGTGCATCAATGTTTGTCCCAGCTGATGGATGAACTTTGGCTCTAAAAAAATGATGGAAAGAAAAGTTTTTCCTATGAAACCGATGCATCAGCATCATTTGCCCCAACAAGGAGAATGTGTTTTTGGTTCCCAATCATGAAAAAAAAGAGATTATTACGTGCATCCATGTTTCTCACAATTGACAAAATAACATTGGTTCAAAAAAAATGGTGGAACTAAAAGTTTTTCTTATCAAGCCAAAGCGTTAATGTCATCTATCCCAACGAGGAGAATGTGTTTATGGTGCCCAATCACAAAAAAATGGAGATTATTATGTGCATCATGATTGTCACAATTGATGGAATAACATTGATTCCAAAATAATAATGGAAAGAAAAGCATTTCTTATCAAACCAAAGCACCAATGTCGTTTACCCCAATGAGGAGAATCTGTATATGTTGCCCAGTCATGAAAAAAAGGTGATTATTGCAAGCATGCATGTTTGTCACAACAGATGGAATAACATTGATTCCAAAAAAATGGTAGCAGGAAAAGCTTTTCTTTTGAAACCAAAGCATCAATGTCAAGTATCCTAATAAGGAGAATGTGTTTATGGTGCCCAATCATGAAAGGAAAAGAGATTATTTGCTCATCAATGTTTGTCATAATTGACAGAATAACATTGATTCCAAAAGAATAGTGGAAAAAAAAGCTTTTCTTATCAAGCTAAAGCATCATTGTCATTTATACCAATAAGGAGAACATGTTTATGGTGCCTAATCATGAAAATAAAGGAGATTATTTCGTGTATTTGTGTTTATCCCAATTGATGGATGAATTTTGACTCTAAAAAAATGGTGGAAAAGAAAGCTTTTGTTATGAAGCCAAAGCATTAATGTCCTTTATCTCAATAAGAAAAATATGTTTATGGTGCCCAATCATGAAAAAAAAGGAGCTTATTGCATGCATCCATGTTTGTTATAATTGATGGAATAAGATTGATTCCAAAAAAATGGTGGAAAGAAAAGGTTTTCTTATCAAACCAAAGCATAAATGCCTTCTATCCCAATGAGGAAAATGTGTATGGTGCCTAATCATGAAGAAAAATAGATTATTATGTGCATCCATGTTTGTCATAGTTGACAAAGTAACATTGATCTCAGAAAAATGGTGGAAGGAAAAGCTTTTCTTTTGAATCCAAAGCATTAATATTATGTATTCCAATGAGGAGAATGTGCTTATGGTGCCCAAATCATGAAAAAAAAAAGATTATTTACACATTACTGTTTATCATAATTGACGGAATAACATTGATTCCAAAACAATGGAGGAAAGAAAACTTTTCTTATCAAACCAATACGTCATTGTCATTTACCCCAATGAGGAGAATGTGTTTATGGTGCCCAACCATGAAAATAAAGGAGATTATTTTGTGTATCCATGTTTGTCCAAATTGACGGATGAACTTTGACTCTAAAAAAAATGGTGGAGAGAAAAGCATTACTCAAGAAACTAATGCTCATGAAAAGAAGGCGATTATTACATGCATCCTTGTTTGTTACAATTGACGAAATAACATTGATTCAAAAAAATGGTGAAAAGAAAAGCTTTTCTTTTGAATCCAGAGCATTAATATCCTGTATCCTAATGAGGAGAATGTGTTTATGGTGTCCAATCACAAAAAAAAAAAAAGAGATTATTTATGCTATGTTTGTAACAATTGACAAAATCACATTGATTCCAAAAAAATGGTGGAATGAAAAGCTTTTTTTATCATACCAAAGCATCATTATCATTGATCCTAATAAAGAGAATGTTTTATGCTGCCCAGTCATGAAAAGAAATAGGATTATTTTCTGTATCCATGTTTGCCCCAACTGACGGACGAATTTTGACTCTAAAAAATGGTGGAAAGAAAAACTTTTCTTATGTAACCAATGCATCTACGTCTCTTATCCTAATAAGGAGAATGTGTTTATGGTGCCCAATTATAAAAAAAACTAGATTATTACCTGCATTCATGTTTGTCACAATTGATGGAATAACATTGATTCCAAAAAAATGGTGGAAAGAAAAGCTTTTCTTTTGAATCCAAAGCATCAATGGCATGTATCCCAAAGATAGAATTTGTTTATGGTGCCCAATCATGAAAAAAAAAAGGTTATATATGCATCAATGTTTGTCACAATTAACAGAATAACATTAGTTCCAAAAAAAATGGCAAAAGAAAAAGCTTTTCTTATCAAACCAAAGCATTATTGTCATTTATCCCAAAAAAGAGAATGTGTTTATGGTGCCCAATCATGGAAAAAAGCAGATTATTATGTGTATCCATGTTTGTCACAATTGACTAAATAACATTGATTTCAAAAAAATGGTGGAAAGAAAAGCTTTTCGTATTAAGCCAAGGCATCGATCTTATTTATCCAAATTAGAAGAATGTGTTTATCATGCTCAATCATGATAAAAAGGAGATTATTACGTGCATCCATGTTTGTAACAATTGGCGAAATAACATTAATTCCAAAAAAGGTGGAAAGAAAAACATTTCTTAACAAACTAAAGCATCAATATCGTTTATCCCAGTGAGGAGAATTTTTTTATGGTGCCCAATCAAGAAAAAAAAGGTGATTATTACAAGTATCCATTTTTGTCACAATGGACTGAATAACATTGATTCTAACACAATGGTGGAAAGAAAATCTTTTCTTTTGAATCCAACACATTGATGTCATGTATCCTAATGAGGAGAATGTGTATATGGTGCCCAATCATGAAAAAAAAAGAGATAATTTGTGCATCAATGTTTGTCACAATTGATGGAATAACATTGTTTTTAAAAAAACAGTGGAAAGAAAAGTTTTTCTTTTGAATCCAAAGCATCAATGTCATGCATCCCAATGAGGAAAATGTGTTTATGGTGTGCAATCATAAAAAAAAAGAGATTATTTTCGCATTAATGTTTGTACAAGTGACAAAATAACATTGATTCGAAAAAAATGGTCAAAAGAAAAGCTTTTCTTATCAAATGAGAGCATCAATGTCATCAATCCTAATGAGGAAAATGTTTTTATTGTGCTTGATCATGAAAAAAAAGAGATTGTTATGTGCATCCATGTTTGCCAGAATTGACGAATTAACATTAATTTAAAAAAAATGGTGGAAAGAAAAGCTTTTCATAACAAACCAAATCGTCAATGCCATCAATCCCAATGAGGAGAATGTGTTTACGGTGCCCAATCATGAAAAAAAAAGAGATTATTACGTGCTTCCATTTTTGTCACAATTGACGGAATAACATTGATTCCAAAAAAATAGTGGAAAGAAATGCTTTTCTTCACTAACCAAAGCATCAATGTCATCTATTCGATCAAGGAGAACATGTTTATGGTGTATAATCTTGAAAAGAGAGGAGATTATTACATGCATCCATGTTTATCCTAATTGACAGGCAAACTTTGACTTTAAACAAATGGTGGAATGAAAAGCATTTCTTTTTAAATGAAAGCATTAATGTCATGTATCTGAATGAGGAGAATGTGTTTACAATGCTCGATCATGAAAAAAAGATATTGGTACATGCGTCCATGTTTGTCACAATTGACAAAATAACATTGATTCCAAAAAAAAAATGGCAGAAAGAAAAGCTTTTCTTATCAAACGAGAGCATCAATATCATCTATCCTAATAAGGTAAATGTGTTTTTGGCACTCGATCATGAAAAAAAGGAGATTGTTACGTGCATCCATGTTTGTCGCAATTGAAGGAATAACATTGATTCTAAAAAAATGGTGGAAAGAAAAGCTTTTCTTATCAAACCAAAGCATCAATGTCATCTATCCCAATGAGGAGAATGTGATTATGGTGCTCGATCATCAAGAAAAGGAGATTGTTACGTGCATCCATGTTTATCATAGTTGACGGAATACAATTGATTCTAAAAAAATGGTGGAAAGAAAAGCTTTTCTTATCAAACCAAAGCATCACTGTCATCTATCCCAATAAGGAGAATGTGTTTATGGTGCCCAATCATGAAAAAAAATGAGATTATTACTTGTATCCATGTTTATCCCAATTAACGAATGAACCTTGACTCTAAAAAATTGTTGGAATGAAATGCATTTCTTATGAAGCCAAAGCATCAATGTCATTTAACCTAATGAGGATAATGTGTTTATGGTGCCCAATCATGAAAAAATGGTGATTATTATGTGCATCTATAATTGTCACCACTAACGGAATATCATTGATTTCAAAAAAGGGTGGAAAGAAAAGCTTTCTTATCAAACCAAAGCGTCAATGTCCTCTATCCCAAAGAGGAGAATGTGTTTCGATCATGAAAAGAAAGGAGATTATTACATGTATCCATGTTTGTCCCAAGTAACGAATAAACTTTGACTCTAAAAAATGGTAGAAAGAAAAGCACTTTTTATCAAGCCAAAGCGTCAATGTCATTTATCCTAATAAGGATAATGTGTTTATGGTGCCCAATCATGAAAAACAAAGGTGATTATTACATGCATCCATGCTTGTCATAATTGATGGAATAGAATGGTGGGAAGAAAAGCTTTTTTTATCAAACCAAAGCGTCAATGTGCTTTATCCCAATGAAGAGAATGTGTTTATGATGCCCAATCATGAAAAGAAAGGAGATTATTACATGTATCCATGTTTGCCCCAACTGACGAATGAACTTTGACTCTAAAAAAATGGTGGAAAGTGGAAAGAAAAACCTTTCTTGTGAAACCAGAGCATCAATATCGTTTATCCCAATGAGGAGAACGTGTTTACGGTGCCCAATCATAAAAAAAGGTTATTATTACATGCATCCATATTTGTTACAATTGATGAAATAACATTGATTCCAAAAAAGTGGTGGAAAGGAAAACTTTTCATATGAAACCAAAACTTCAACGTCATCTATCCCAATGAAGAGAATGTGTTTATGGTGCTCGATAAAAAAAAAAGATTGTTATATGCATCCATGTTTGTCACAATTGATGGAATAAAATTTATTCCAAAAAAATGGTGGAAAGAAAAACTTTTTTATTAAGCAAGAGCATCAGTGTCATCTATCCCAATGAGGAAAATGTGTTTATGGTGCTCGATCTTGAAAAAAAGAAGAGATTGTTATGTGCATCCATGTTTGTCATAACTGATGGAATAACATTGATTCCAAAAAAAGAGTGGAAAGAAAAGCTTTTCTTATAAAACTAATGCATCAACGTCATTCAGGCTAATAAGGAGAAAGTGTTTATAGTGGCCAATCATGAAAAAAAAAAGAGTACTAAGTGCATCCATGTTTATCACTATTGATGGAATAACATTGATTCCAAAAAAGTGGTGGAAAGAAAAGCTTTTCTTGTCAAACCAAAGCATCAATGTCTTCTATCCCAATGAGGAGAATGTGTTTATGGTGCCCAATCATAAAAGAAAAGGAGATTATTACGTGTATCCATGTTTGTCCCAATTGATGGATGAACTTTGACTTTAAAAAAATGGTGGAAAGAAAAGTACGTTTTATCAAGCCAAAGCATCAATGTCATTTATCCTAATAAGGATAATGTGTTGATGGTGCCCAATCATGAAAAATAAAAGGTGATTATTAAATGCATCTAAGCTTGTCACAATTAACGGAATAACATTGATTCTAAAAATATGGTGGGAAGAAAAACTTTACTTATCAAACCAAAGCGTTAATGTCCTCTATCCCAACAAAGAGAATGTGTTTATGGTGCTCGATCATGAAAAGAAATGAGATTGTTAAATGTACACATGTTTGTCCTAACTGACGAATGAACTTTGACTCTAAAAAAATGGTGGAACGAAAAGTATTTCTTATGAAACCAGAGCATCAATGTCATTTTATCCCAATGAGGAGGATATGTTTATGGCACCCAATGAAAAAAGGTGATTATTACATGCATCCATGTTTGTCACAATTGATGAAATAACATTGATTCTAGAAAAATGGTGGAAATAAAAACTTTTCATATGAAACCAAAGCTTCAATGCCAGCTATCCCAATGGGGAGAATGTGTTTATAGTGCTCGATCATAAAAAAAAAGGGATTGTTATGTGCATCCATGTTTGTCATAATTGACGGAATAACATTGATTTAAAAAAAATGGTGGAAAGAAAAACTTTTTTTTACCAAACGAGAGCATCAATGTCATCTATCCCAATGAAGAAAATGTGTTTATGTTGCTCGATCTTGAAAAAAAAGAAGATTGTTATGTAAATCCATGTTAGTCACAATTGATGAAATAACATTGATTCTAAAAAAATAGTGGAAAGAAAAGCTTTTCCTATGAAACCAATGCATCAACCTCATTTATCCCAATAAGGAGAATGTGTTTATGGTGCCCAATCATGAAAAAAGGGAGATTACTACTGCATCCATGTTTGTCACAATTGACAGAATAACATTGACTCTGAAAAAATGGTTAAAAGAAAAGCTTTTTTTATCAAACCAAAGCATCAATGTCATCTCCCTTAATGAGGAGAATGTGTTTACGGTGCCCAATCATGAAAAGAAAGGAGATTGTTAAGTGTATCCATGTTTGTCCCAATTGATTAATGAACTTTGACTCTAAAAAAAGGGTGGGAAGGAAAGCTTTTTTTATGAAGCCAAAGCATCAATATCATTTATCCCAATAAGGACAATGTGTTTATGGTGCCTAGTCATGAAAAAATGGTGATTATTACATGCATCCATAATTGTTACAATTGACGAAATAACATTGATTTCAAAAAAATGGTGGAAAAAAAGTTTTCTTGTAATTCCAAAGCATCAATATCGCGTACCCAATAATGAGATTGTGTTTATGGTGCCCAATCATGAAAAAGGAGATTATTTTCGCATTAGCATTTGTCACAATTGACAGAATAACATTAATTCCAAAAATTTGGTGGAAAGAAAAGCTTTTCTTATAAATCCAAAGCATTATTATCATTTATCCCAATACGAAGAATGTCTTTATGGTGCCCAATAATGAAAAAAAAGGAGATGATATTGTGAATCCGTATTTGTCCCAATTGGTGGATGAGCTTTGACTCTAAAAATATGTTGGAAAGAAAAGCTATTGTTATGAAACCAAAGCATCAACATCATTTATCCCAATAAGGAGAATTTGTCTGTGGTGCACAATCATTTTAAAAAGGAGATTATTATGTGCATCCATGTTTGTCACAATTGATGGAATAACATTGATTCCAAAATAATGGTGGAAAGAAAAGCTTTTCTATTGTATCCAAATCATTGTCATGTATCCCAACGAGGAGAATGTGTTTATGGTACCCAATCACGAATAAAAAGAGATTATTTGCGCATCAATGTTTGTCACAATTGACGGAATAACATTGATTGTAAAATAATAGTGGAAAGAAAAGCTTTTCTTATAAAACCAAAGCATCTTTGTCATTTTTCCCTATAAGGAGAAAGTGCTTATGGTCCCCAATCATGAAAAGCTTTTTTTCTAATCCAAAGCATCAATGACATGTATCGCAATAAGGAGAATGTGCTTATGGTGCCCAATCATAAAGAAAAAGAGATTATTTGCACGTCAATGTTCCCTATAATTAATGGAACAACATTCATTACAAAGTAAAAAGAAAAGCTTTTCCTGTGAAATCAAAGCATCAACGTCATTTATCCTAATAAAGAGAATGTGTTTATGGTGCCCAATCATGAAAAAAAAAAGAGATTGTTATGTGCATCCATGTTTGTCACAATTAACAGAATAACATTGATTCCCAAAAAATAGTGGAAAGAAAAGCATTTTTTTAATCCAAAGCATCCATGACATGTATCCAAATGAGGAGAATGTGTTTATGGTGCCCAATCATGAAAAAAAAAGAAATTATTTGCATGTCAATGTTTGTCATAATTGATGGAACAACATTGATTGCAAAATAGAAAAAAAAAGTTTTTCTTGTGAAACGAAAGCATTATTGTCATTTATCCCAATAAGGAGAATGTAAGATTATTTTGTGTATCCATGTTTGTCCCAATTGACGGATGAACTTTAACTCTAAAAAATGGTGGAAAGACAAGCTTTTGTTATGAATCGAAAACATCAATATGATTTATCCCAATAAGGGGAATGTGTTTATGGTGCCAATCATGGAAAAAAGAGATTATTACTTGCATCCATGTTTGTCACAATTGATGGAATAACATTGATTCCAAAAAAATAGTGGAAAGAAAAGCTTTTCCTTTGAAACCAAAGCATCAATGTCATGTATCCCAATGAGGATAAGTGTTTATGGTGCCGAATCAAGAAAGAAGGAGATTATTTATGCATCAATGTTTGTCATAATTGATGAAATAATAGTGATTCCAAATAAATGGTGGGAAAAAAGCTTTTCTCATCAAACCAAAGCATCAATGTCATCTATCCCAATGAGGGGAATATGTTTATGGTGCCCAAACATGAAAAGAAAGGAAATTATTATGTGCATCGATATTTGTCATAATTGATAGAATAACATTGATTCAAAAAAATGGTGGAAAAAAAAAGCTTTTCTTTTGAATCCAAAGCATCAATTACATGTACTCCAATAAGGATAAAGTGTCTATGGTGCCCAATCATGAAAAAAAAAGATTATTTGCACATGAACATTTGTCATAATTGACAGAATAACATTGATCGCAAAAAAATGATGGAAAGAAAAGACTTTCTGATGAAACCAAAGCATCATTTTCATTTATCTAACAAGGAGAATGCATTTATGGTGCCCAATGATGAAATGAAAGAAGATTATTTCATCTATCCATGTTTATTCCAATTGATAGATGAACTTTGACTCAAAAAAATGGCGAAAAGAAAAGCTTTTCTGATGAAACCAAAGCCTCACCGTCATTTATCCCAATAAGGAGAATATGCTTATGGTGCCTAAACATGAAAAAAGAAGATTATTACGTGCATCTATGTCTGTCATAATTGATGGCATAACATTGATTCCAAAAAAATGGTGGGAACAAAAGCTTTTCCTTTGAATCCAAAGCATCAATGTAATGTATCTCATTGAAGAGAATGTGTTTATGATGCAGAATAATGAATAAAAGAGATTATTTGCACAATAATGTTTCCCACAATTGACAAAATAACATTGATTCCAAAAAAATGGTGAAAAGAAAAGATTTTCTTATCAAACTAAGGCATCAATGTCATCTATCCCAATGAGAAGAATGTGTTTATGGTGCCCAATCGTGAAAAGAAGAGAGATTATTATGTGTATCCATGTTTCTCCTAACTGACAAATGAACTTTGACTCTAAAAAAAAGGCAAAAAAAAGCATTTCTAATGAAACTAAAGCATCAATGTCATTTATCACAATTAAGAGAATGTGTTTTTGGTGCCAACCATTAAGAGAAGGTGATTATTACATGCCTTTATGTTTGTCACAATTGACGGAATAACATTGATTCCAAAAAAAATGCTAGAATGAAAAGAATAATGCGAACCTTAGGATAAAGACACAAACTAAAACCCGGTTGGATGGAATTAGAACCCTAGGATCATCTTCAAAGTCAAGCAAAAAGAACTTGACCCCAATCAAACCTACTGATTAGAACCAAAGTTATAACAGTTTTGATCGCCACAAGTTACCCTGATAAGATCAAATGGAGTTCTTGTTTAAAG